>ML413338.1:0-53607 GCA_005239525.1 Nicotiana knightiana
GCCGGGGGAGCTACATCTTTTACATGGATGTAGGTGGTTCTATAGCAGGTAGTTCCGACCGCCGATAGTGGCGCCTCCTCTTCATCCTTTCAGCAGTTCTGGTAAGCCCCATTTCCTCTCGGGGCCGTGTGTAGTCTATATCATCTTCTTTTGTATATGTTGTGTCTTTAAAGGTATAGACGGAGCCTTGTCACCGACAAATCTATGTAAACTCCTAGTATTCTTAGAGGCTCCGTAGACATTATGTGGGTTGTATATATATATATTTTGGGCAGTAGTTGTATTTACTCGTAATCGTGGACTGAATCGAAAATGTTGCATGTAGCTTGTATCTTTTGGGATTATCAAATGCTAAAATTTTAAAAGGAGAAATGAACTTAAGTTGTAAGTCCATGCTTTGATTTAATTTTCTATTTCATATGGAATATTATATATGATAAACACGAGGTAACGCGTTGGGCAAGAAAGGCAATTCGGGTCCGCTTGACCGGGATCATCCGGTTAGGCGCCGGTCTCGTCCCTCAATTTTGGGGCGTGACAAACTTGGTATCAGAGCCTAAGGTTTTAATGTGTCCTAGGATGTCTTGGAGCCGTTTATAGTAGAGCCCTTCTTATCGGTGTGTTGTCGACCACATCTATAATTAGGGGGCTACATGGACATTTAGGAATTTCACCTTTCTTTGATACTCCAATCGTGCGGTAGAGCTCAAGTTAGGGAGTTAGTTTTCTCTCCAAACCTTACTCTCAGAATGAGGAATCGTGATACCATGATCCGCGTGTTTGAAGCCATGAGGAGGGATTGATCCCACAATTGAGTCCGAAGGGATTTCCCAAGGGCTTGTTAGGAGAATATATTGAGTTGTGGAGGGGTTGGTAGACCCTATCGCTAAGAGGGGAGTGCCCTTGTCCCTATTGATGTCACTGCACCACCAAATCCTATAGTACATCAGTATGGTACCAACGTACGTCAGGGATGTGGAGTCGAGGGGCATCGATTCAGCTATTGCCCTATCAACCTAAAGTCACCAAGTAGGTCACTCCTTAGCACAACCAACGTATTCTTGTTGTATATGTACATCCATATTGAAGAATTTTCATAGGCACGGTCTTAATAAACGTTGAGTCACAAAACATTGCATGCACCTACTCTTTGAACAAGATCCAATATTTCGTGAATCCACCCCACCACAAATTTTCTTATATGCAATCTCTTAGGAGATCGAGCTCTATAAGCATGTCCTTCAGTTGAGTTGTAGCTATAGAATTACCATTTCCAACACGCCTTTCTAAGCTCTAACAAGGGACTATACCTGAAGAATTTCTTCCCGAATGAATGGATGGACAATTCTAATATTTTCGCACAAAATAAAAGGATATTTTCTCTTGACCAATTATTCTTCTCTATTCGAAATCCTAGGCCATTTTTCTTCAAGTTTTTGCATCATCTGAATGTTGACATAGTGTCATAGTGAAGATCTTGCCTTGTGTCATCATCATCTCTAGTACGGTAGTGCCCTAGCTCTATCTTTGTTGAGGCTTTCATTTTGGCCTAGTGGTCGGAATCAGCAAGATTTTTTTTGTTTGGCGAGAATCTCCCTCTTTCCCCGACAGGTTATTTTCTAAATTTGGTCTGCTCAATTACTTTTAAACACTATTAAAATCTCCATCGAAGCTAGGGACCGTCGAGCCTCCATGTAGCTGGATCGTGCTACTTATTCTTGTTGCTAATCTTATTCTTGAAGGTTGTTATTCTTTTAGTTATAAGGAAGACGATCATTTTTGCTCCTTCTTTGGATTGCATAATACTTGTTTAAGTGTCGTTATATGTTAATTGTTCCATGCTGCTACGAATCCAGCTGATTTTTTTTATGTTTGTAGTGGCTCCACTAGCCGTGAAGCTATTGAGTTACTCTTAAAACCTCAAGTTCTTTTTTTGATTAGCTACTCTGACATACCCGGCCTTCCCCTAGTTGTTGACCCATTCCTCAGTTCCAATCTCAAGGGCTGAAGGAACAACATAATTATGTTCTTGGTATCTAGAAATAAAATTTCTTTTATCAATGGTGATCCACCCTAATTTTGTACCAATTCCGCTGAATCCAGAAAATGGGATAGATGTAACAATACCTCTATTTTCTAGCTAACTAGCTTTCGGTCCTCTGATATTACTGGAGTTTTCAGTATTCTGACATAACTAAAAAAGTATATGGGATTATAGGTGGCGAGGGAAAGTCAATCCATCCTCTTACTTTAACTACGAGCCTGCTTCATTCACTATCGGTTATACTATCCCTTCTCAATCCTATTCCCTTAGAAGCACTATCCTTAAAGGTTGAACTCTGAACCAGAAAGAGTAGATCTAATTTTAAAATACTTCTAGATATCTTGTCAATGGATTAATAAATACCACAAATTACATGGGTTCCCACTTCACTTCAAATTCATCAAGGGTTTTGTAGAAGGGTGTTGTGGAGCTTCATTGTGAAAGTAGAGTCGCTAGCTATAGTTGGATTTATGAATTCTGGAGTTATACATCATGTGACTACATACATAGATCTTCTTTCAAAAAATTTTTAGCTTCATGTGATCCCTTATATTACCACCCTTCCTAGTAGTTGCAATGTAAATGTCACTTCTATAAGCTCTCTCGCTTTCCTTTCATTTGTCGTGCATCATGTGTTGTTTACCCGTAATCACCAATGCGATAGTATCTCAACTTATCAATTAGATATCCAACTATATGATCTGATTTAATTAACCTCACTTTTATGTACTCTACAAGCGCCCTGAGAGTGGTCAAATTTCCCCTTTACTACAGACTTCTAATGTCTTCAACTCTATTTAAGCTTGTTGATTCCAAATGATGCTCTTAGTTGTGCTGCCTTACTATCTATTTTCATCTGGTAACTCTCCTTGTGAATCTAAATTTATGCCTTATGGAATCAAGTGTCGAGGTATGTTCCTTCTGTTAGGATAAAAAGATATTGCTCGCACTCCTTGTGAGATTTTCTCCTAAACAATCATCCACCTACTTTGCTTGTCTGTCTGACTAGATAACTCAGGTTAATCTTCTCCGATAAGTGCATCAAGACTTCTCACCCTTTCATAATTATTCATATGGTCAATTCGAGGCCTTATTCTACACTAACTCGTAATGATTTTAAGTACTTTCTCGACATTGTTGACGATTTTCTAGGGCTACGAGGGCTTGTCTCATGGGTTCCAAAAGTAATGATTCTCCTTAAAATTCAAGCTTTAATTGCCATGATTTCAAAACAAAGTGTGTCTCCTTTTCAAAAGTCTTAAATGGGTCGAATTTGATGAGGTTATGTGGCTTCTTGCTCACTCGGCTTCTAGGATCATTGACAACGTCGTTGTCATGTATGGGAAATTTTTGCTACCTCTGGCATTCCACCGCCTTATGAAGGGTTAGATTGTTCGAATTATGATAATCCCATAAGTAGATGACTTCTTTTCCATCCTCATGCGCTTGTGGCATAGAGTCCTTGTGTCGTTTATTGCTAGGAGTGAAATCAATTTCCACGTATTTCATTTGTGGCCTCAATCACACCCATGTTGCAAGAGTCTTACCATTTGAGCTCAACTACTTGCCTTACACTCAGGGACACAACTGGTGTATCACACTTGATCACTTATTTAGAATCTCAAGTTCACGTACATGGTATCCACCTCATCTAAGAATACCAGTCACCACTATGCTTCATTTATCTGATAATTGATGTAGTCACCTGGATTAAACCATGTCAGCCTCATTAATAGAAATCCTCGTGTCTCTTAGCATATAACCTCATGAAATACTCCGCTCAGCACGTTAATGGGTTCCTGAGTAATTCCATCCCAATCTAGAACTTCGTT
Organism: Nicotiana knightiana; assembly: GCA_005239525.1. Taxonomy (NCBI): domain Eukaryota; kingdom Viridiplantae; phylum Streptophyta; class Magnoliopsida; order Solanales; family Solanaceae; genus Nicotiana; species Nicotiana knightiana. Next base: position 3,877 of record ML413338.1, read on the forward strand.
GCTTTTTATTGTATTAGATTTATTTGGTATTGAATGTTCAAACGTGTCAAAGTCACCCTGTGATCCCACATATTCAGCATGTAATTTTATGGTCAATTTATTAAAGCACATCTTAAAGTAATTGTGAAGGTCACCACGGGTTTAGTTTGGGTGCTCGCATAGAGATATAGAATTCAGGAGGGTGAACTGATTATTCTCAAAATTTTCCCCGGTAGATGTTATGTGAATTGATAATGAAGGGTACATAAGCGCATTTCCCATTAGGTTGCACTACGGTATGATGTTTCTCATGTATTTATGTTTTCATATATCTATGTCTAAGAAGGTAGTTGGAATATCCTTTGTGTATCATTTTGGTGTAGATTATTGAAGGTGAAGTTAATGGGTAGTTAGCTTATGCGAGGTATCAAGATATCATCCTTGTTAGGTAAGTTTAGGGGTTAGGATTGTTTCCGCGAATGTGTTATGGCAAAGCTTGTAAGTCGAGGAGGCCACCTTGAAGGCCAAAAGTGTCGTGGAAGGAAAATATTTTTTCTTGATTGTATATCAATTAGTTTTGACTTGAAAGGTACCTTATAGGTGTTATGATCTAAAAATGTGCAGTCCATGTTCAGGTGTCATTATGGTAATGTAGTTCTTGTGATGCTGAGATTAGTGTTATGGGCATATACATTGTGGTGCTTTGTCGAGTTATTGATGAGTTTTTAAGATGGTTTTGGTGGTTCTCTGACAGGTGGATAGGCCTAGTTAAAAAGGAGATGCTGCCAAAATTTCTAAAAACATTTGGGAATTAGTCAAAATTTAGGGACTTTAGGTAGAATAGAAAAGATATATGTTATGTTAGGTATTTGGATCAAGCTCTACCTCTCATTCGAGGACGAATGATCCTAAGCAGGGGAGAATGTAAGGCCCCGGAAAATTTTGCTAAGCAATATAGGATTTCGGGGTGCCAGGTAGACTAATTAAATATTACATGTGCTTTAAATATGATGTAAATGAATTGGTTGTGGTGAATAAGTGTATGAGTCATATATTAAGTGAGTGTAAGGTCCAAGGGAAAGCCTAAGTCTAATCCAAATGGGAAACTTTCATAAAAGGCTAAAATTCCAAAGGTATTTGCACTAGTCCAAACTTTGAACGAGCATATCTAATGATATATAAGGTATTATTTGATGGATAACCTATCAAATAAAAGGTATTCAAGTCCAGTTTCTAACTATTCAAACCGTTTGTCATTTAGAAATTCCTACACAAAGTTATGATCAAATTACGAAAGGCTAGATTTGCGACCATTTTTGCGATCGCGAAACAACTATGAGGACCGAATTTGTGTCGCATAATGGGGCAGAATCGGGCAAAACCATTATATTGTCTCATGTTAATTATGTTGTCGATTATGCTATAGCATAATGATTATGCTGCAAGAATGCTGCCCACATGTTGATTATGTTATAGCATAGTTGATTATGTTGTCGATTATGCTATAGCATAATTGACTTCGGGGGTCATTTTTGGAACTTTTCATATCCGAACCCACTTTGATAAATAATCTTTGGGGCTATATTGGGACTATTTTTACACTAAATCTATAGAGAGGTGAGAGAACTTTAGAGAGAGAAAGAGGGAACCTAGCCTCCTAATCATCAATCTTGCACAAATCCTCAAGAATCAAGCTTGCTAATCTCTGGCTCACTATCTTCAGGGTAAGTCCTACTTCTAATATTTTATATGTGATATTATGAGATCAAAAATGTAATGTGAGGTTAGAAATACGCCATGCATGTGATTAACCTACCATAACCTAGTAAAGGGAAGTAAGTTAGAGTAATCTTTCACTAAAAAGTGTTTATTAATCTAAGGGATCACATAGTATTTGATAAAATGCCGAGTTCATGATCCCTAATTCTAAGTTTAAACATGTCATCTTGTAAATTAGATGGAAGGAGATAGAAGGTCCGGTGGTTTTAGAATAGATATTAAAGGGAAATTCCGACTTGAGGTATGTATGGCTAACTTTAATCTAATAGAGACACCTTGTTGGTGTCCGAGCATTTGGTATGAGTTTCTTGGTTGAGAATATGTGAATTGATTGTTCTAATGTGTTGAGACGTAATATTCTATTCTCTGACTTTCCTAGTTGACTGCCATGCCACCATGCTATATGAGATTGTGAAAAGGGTGATTCCTTGTGCTTACTCTATCATGTGCAAAGCTCATTAACTGTTGAATACATTGGTATGCAAGGATGTACTACCAAATGAAAGAAATGATAACGAATCCAATTTTTGAATGCATCTAAGTGTTAAATGTTGTGTAGTAAATAATGGAAAGGAAACGTGGATAAACTAATTGAGCTATATTGATGGCATACTGTATATGACTCACTGTTTGAAAAAGATTTTTGTGGCCTTGATTTCATAAGGTTACTTGGTTGTTACGAATGAATATCTTTGATGATGAGAATATTTGTGATTGAATTATTGGTTGATGTTGCTATTAATTACATTATTGAACGTATCAAAATGCTAAAGGCTGTGTAGCAAATGATGAAAGTAAATATGGACTGATTTTATTGAGTTAAATGATTGTGGCAACACCATATATGAATTACTGATTGGTAAAGATCATTGTGCCTTGATTTCACATATTTATTCTTTGATACGAACTTATGTTCTTCATGATGAAGATCCTTGTGATTTAACTGTTGGTGGTTGTTGTTGTGAAATGTGATTGTACGGCGGGATCGGGTTGTGTGCCGCAACAAAAAGTAATAAGGGTGGAGAGACAATAAGAGTGAGATGTGACTGTACGGTGGGATCGGATTGCGCGCCGCAATAGATGAAAAACTGAAATGAGTAACTGTGAAACCTTCATTTATGATTTTCTGTATTTCTGTGTGGTATTTGTTTGGTTTCCCTGACTGTCCTTTATTTGTGTACTGTTTGATTCTACTTAGAATGAAGCTTGTTCATACATACTAGTACTATTCAATGGTACTAACGTCCCTTTTTCCGGGGGTGCTACATCTTTTACATGGATGTAGGTAGTTCTATAGCAGGTAGTTCCGACCGCCGATAGTGGTGCCTTCTCTTCATTCTTTCAGCAGTTCTGGGGAGCCCCATTTCCTCTCGGGGCTGTGTGTAGTCTATATCATCTTCTTTTGTATATGTTGTGTATTTAATGGTATAGTCGGGGCCTTGTAGCCGGCAAATCTATGTAAACACTTAGTATTCTTAGAGGCTCCGTAGACACTATGTGGGTTGTATATATATATTGTGTGCAGTAGTTGTATTTACTCGTAATCGTGGACTGAATCAGAAATGTTGCATGTAGCTTGTATCTTTTGGGATTATCAAATGCTAAAATTTTAAAATGAGAAATGAAGTTAAGTTGTAAGTCCATGCTTTGATTTAATTTGCTATTTCATATGGAATATTGTATATCATAAACACGGGGTAACGCGTTAGGCAGGAAAGGCAATCCAGGTCCGGTTGATCGGGATCATCCGGTTAGGTACCGGTCTCGTCCCTCGATTTTGGGGCGTGACAGGGAGGCTATGTAACTATTAAGAACAATCATATTTCTTTGATTTCCTTGTCGTGCGAGTTGTTGGCATCAAAATTCTAAAATTCTATTCTATTCTTTCTCACAGATGGTGAGGACCCGTACTGAGAGGACTGATGATTAGGCACCCGATCCCCTTGCTTGAGCCGTCAGAGGCTGGGGTCGGGGTAGAGGACGACCACGCGGTGAAGCCCGAGCACCTGTGAGAGCTGCGTTGGAGGAGCCCCTCCAGCTGCTCCAGCTGGAGGGCCGGCACCGGATATTCCTATTACTACTCCAGCCCTCTAGGAGACTTTAGCTCAGTTCATGAGCATGTTCAGCACTCTATCTCAGGCTGGACTACTTTCGATAGCTATCGCTACATCTCAGGCCGAGGGAGGGCATAGACTCCCAAAGCCTGCACCCCTGAGTAGAGGGTCCAGGTTAATCAGGCACCAGAGTATATTCCTATGCTTCCAATGGCTCCAGTTCAGCATGAGACCAAGGTAGTTGCTTCTGAGGCAGAGCAACTCAGGATTGAGAGGTACAAGAAGTACCACCCCTGCTTTCACCGGACTAGCTTCAGATGAAGCGCTGGATTTTTTTTAGGAGTGTCATCATATTCTCTGCACTATGGGCATTTTGGAGCCGAGTGGGATTTCTTTCACCGCTTTCCAGCTGAGGGCAGTGGCATATCAGTGGTGGCGTGCCTATGAGCTGAGTAGTCTGGACGGGGCAGCCTCACTCACTTGGACTCAGTTTTCATAGATGTTCTTGCACAAGTATGTTCCTCAAAGCCTTAGGGATGCTTGGCGTAGAGTTTGAGCAGCTGCGTCAGGGTTCTAAAACTGCGTCGGAGTATGCAGTCCATTTCAGTGAGTTAGCTCGGCATGCACCGGCTTTGGTTGCTACACTCAGAGAGAGGGTTCGTCACTTCATTGAGGGACTCCATCCCAGTATTTGGGCTAGTTTGACCAGGGAGTTGGGGATAGACATCACTTATCAGTGAGAATTGCCAGGAGAGTGGAGGGCATGTTTTCCTAGGAAAGAGAGGAGAGAGAGGCCACGAGGTCTCGAGAGACTAGTCATTATTCAGGAGCTCGTGCACCAGCAACACGCTATGGTAGGGCTTTTATGGGTCGCCCTGTTCAATTATCCCTTCCAGCATCCACCGATATTCCAGCTCCTCCTAGACTTCAGGAACCCTATTATGCACCGCCAGTATCCAGCATGCCTCCTGCTCGAGGTTCTATTACCGACCAGTCCAGTAGGCCAGTTCCGAGTCAATCTCAGCCACCGCGTCATCCGAGGGGTTGTTTTGAGTGTGGTGACACTCGTCACATGGTTAGAGATTACCCCAAAGCTAGGAGGGTTGCACCTCTACAGACTTATCAGCCTCCACATGCTCCACCGGGTCCTCCGGCCATTCTTCCAGCCCTAGATCAGGCAGCTCGAGGTGGAGGTCAAGGAGGTAGAGGTCGCCCTAGGAGGAGAGGCCAGGCCAGGTACTATGCCCCTCCAGCCTGTTCAGAGGTTGTTGCTTCAGATTCAGTCATCACAGGTATCGTCCCTGCCTGTTATAGGGATGCATCAGTATTATTTGACCCAGGCTCTACGTATTCATATGTGTCTTCTTATTTTGCCCCACATTTGGGGATATCTCGGGGTTCTTTGAGTTCCCTTGTTTATGTATATATTCCTGTGGGAGATTCTCTAGTGGTGGACTACGTATATCAGTCGTGTTTGATTACTCTTATTGGTTTTGAGACCAGAGCTGATTTGTTATTACTCAGTATGGTAGATTTTGATGTTATCTTAGAAATGGACTAGTTGTCACCCCATTATGCTATTATTGATTGTCACCCTAAGACTGTGACGCTGGCTATGCTAGGCTTGCCGAGATTAGAGTGGAGAGGTACCTTAGAGTTTACTCCCCGCAGGGTCATTTCATTTCTTTAGGCTCAGCGGATGGTTGAGAAGAGGTGTAATGCATATTTGGCCTATGTAAGAGATGTTAGGGTTGATACCCCTACAGTTGAGTCAGTCTCAATAGTGAGGGACTTCCCTGGTGTATTTCCAACTGATCTTCCAAGCATGCCGCTCGATATAGATATTGATTTCGACATTGATTTGTTGCCGGGCACTCAGCCCATTTCTATTCCTCCCTACCGTATGGCTCCTCCTGAGTTAAAGGAGCAGTTGTAGGAGTTTCTTGATAAGGGATTTATCAGGTCCAGTGTATCATCTTGGGGTGCTCCGGTCTTATTTGTGAAGAAAAAGGATGGTTCTATGCGTATGTGTATTGATTATCGGTAGTTGAACAAGGTTACAATGAAAAACATGTATCCTTTACCTCGCATCGATGATTTGTTTGATCACTTACAGGGTGCCAGGGCGTTTTCCAAGATTGACTTCCATTCTGGCTATCATCAGTTGAAGATTCAGGAGCCGAATATCCCGATGACTGCCTTCAGGACCAAATATAGTCACTATGAGTTCCTTGTCATGTCATTTGGGCTTACCAATGCCCCATCATCTTTTATGTATTTGATGCACAGTGTGTTTCGGCCTTATCTTGACTCTTTCGTCATTGTGTTTATTGACGACATCCTGGTATATTCCCGATCTTGGGAAGATCATGAGCAGCACTTGAGGATCGTGCTTTAGACTTTAAGGGAGAAGAGACTGTATGCAAAAAATTTTAAGTGTGAATTCTGGATTGATTCAGTGGAATTCTTGGGCCACGTGGTGTCTTGTGATGGGATCAAGGTAGATCCGAAGAAAGTGGAGGCAGTGTAGAGTTGGCCTAGACCGTCATCAGCTACGGAGATCCGCAGTTTCCTTGGTTCGACGGGGTACTACTGTCGCTTTGTTGAGGGGTTTTCATATATTGAAACACCTATGAACAGACTGACCCAAAAGGATGCTCTATTCAGGTGCACCGAGGAGTGTGAGGAGAGCTTTCAGAAACTCAAGACAGCTTTGACTAAGGGTGATCGCCTATTGTGATGCCTCGAGGATTGGCCTTGGAGCGGTATTGATGCAGGACATAAGGGTGATCGCCTATGCATCTAGACAGTTGAAGGTGCATGAGAAGAATTATCTGGTCCATGATCTCGAGTTAGCAGCTATTGTTCACGACCTCAAGATCTGGCATCATTATTTGTACGACGTTCCTTGTGAGATCTACACTTATCACCAGAGTTTGCAACACTTGTTCAAGCAGAAGGACCTTAATTTGTGTCAACGGAGGTGGTTGGAGCTACTTAAAGACTATGATATCACTATACTGTACAACTCGGGGAAGGCCAATGTAGTGGCCGACGCCTTGAGTCGTCAGGCAGGGAGTTTCGGGAGTTTGGCATATCTTCCAGCAGCTGAGAGGTCTTTAGCCTTGGATTTTTAGTGTTTAGACAGCCAATTCGTGAGGTTGGATATTTTAGAGCTTAGCCTGGTATTAGCTTGTGTGGTTGTTCGGTCTTTTCTTTATGACTGTATTAGAGAGCGCCAGTATAATGACCCCCACCTTCTAGTTCTTCAGGACAGCGTTCGGTGAGGTGATGCCAGAGATGTGACTATTGGTGATGACGGTGTGATGAGGATGCAGGATCAGATCTATCTGCCCAATATAGATGGGCTGATGGGAGATGATTCTTGAGGAGTCCCATAGCTCGCGGTACTCCATTCATCCAAGTGCCGAGAAGATGTACCAGGATTTGAGACAACACTATTGGTGGAGGAGGATGAAGAAGGATATTGTTGGATTTGTGGCCAATTGTCTCAACGGTCAGCAGGTCAAATATGAGCACCAGAGGCCGGGTGGATCACTTCAGAGGTTAGAGATCCCAGAGTGGAAGTGAGAGCGGATCACCATGGACTTTGTAGTTGGACTTCCACGGACTTTGAGAAAGTTTGATGCTATTTGGGTGATCATGTATCGGCTGACCAAGTAAGCTCTTTTTATTCCAGTGTTGACCATTTATTCATCTGAGAGGTTGGCTGAGATTTATATCAGGGAGACTGTCCACCTTCACGGTATTCCAGTATCTATGATTTCAGACAGAGGTACACAGTTCACATCATGGTTCTGGAGAGTCGTACAACAGGAGTTGAGTACAAGAGTGGAACTGAGCACAACCTTTCACCCTCAGACGAATGGGCAGTCCGAGTGCACGATTCAGATTCTTGAGGATATGCTTCGTGCCTGTGTGAGGCCTTGTTGACATGAATATAACATCCAAGGGTGATGCTCCCCAATATTCGAGGTTGATTATAAAGAAGTTTCGGATGCTCTAAGTCACCACGAACAATGGTTGCCTCGTTAAAACCCTTGTAAAAAAACCCATTTGGGATAAAAATCAGTCGAAGGTAAAAAGAGTGCAATGTGTGCTTTAAGATTCTAATATCTTCCTGCTAGAAGAGGACTTCTATACCTTTGTTCAAACACTTGAAAATAAGTTAGTGTAAAATGTAAATAAAAAATAAGAAGGTCATACCTTAACTATAATATTGTAATGACACGGCCGGTCATTTTTAGAGTTAGAGCCCCGATACCCTAATAGTTGTTTTCCCCACGTTTGTTTCTGCTATTGGGACTTGCCGGAGTGATTGGTTATCGTATTCGGAGAGTTTTGGGACACTTAGTCCCTAGTTGTGAGTTTAAGCCTTAGAATTTGGAGTATAGTAGGAACTGTGTGAAGAAATACCCGGAAAGAAATTTTGTCGAATCTGTTAGCTCTGTTGAGAGATTTTGGGGTTAGGAGCGCATCCGGAATGTGTTTTGGAGGTCTGTAGTATATTTAGGCTTGAATTGGTGAAAGTTAGATTTTCGGCGATTTTGACCGATAGTGGAAATGTTGATATCGAGCTCGAAATGGAATTCTACGAGTTGATGTAGGTTCTTAATTGCATTTGTGACCTGTGTGTAAAATTTGAGGTCATTCGGACTAGATTTGAATTGGTCCGGCGTCGTTTGTAGAATTTGGAAGATTCTAAGTTCTTAGGCTTGAATCCGTGCTTAATTCATGTTTTTGGTGTTGTTCGAGGTGGTTCGGAGGCTCGACTAAGTTTGTATGGTGTTACAGGATTGGTTGGTAGGTTTTGTTGAGGTCCCGAGGGCCTCGGGTGTGTTTTGGATGCTTAACGGGAGGAAATTTGGACTTAGGAAAATCTGGTGCATTGCTGGTTCTGGTGTTTCGCACCTGCGGAGGGAGGCCTCAGGTGCGGACTCGCAGGTGCGCATGGGGAGTTCACAGATGCAGAAGTGGTCTTGTCAAGCTAGGCTCACAGGTGCGGCTAGTCGTCCACAAGGGGTCGCAGGTGCGGACCCAGCCCAATAAGTGAACTTTGCACCTGCGATGGTTCTGTCCGCAGTTGTGAGACCGCAGGTGCAGTCCTAGGTATGCGGGTGCAAAAATCGCTGGGTTCAAGAGGCAGATTCGAGGGTTCCTTCCTCATTTTTCACCAAATCTAATTTTAGCTCGGGTGAAGGTGATTTTGCAAGGTTTTTGAAGAGAAAATCAGTGGGTAACAATTCTTGACTCTAATTCATGTATATTTCATCAATCTATCGCATTTTTCCTAATTTAATCAAGGGATTTGAGTGAAAAAGTGGGAATTTGGGGAAAAAGTTCCCCAATTGAATTTGTGGGTTGTGATCGAGTTCTAGGCGTCGGAATGGGATAAGTTTTGGACGAATAAACTAGTGAGTGAATGGATGTTCTAGATTGGTAACTTTTACCCGATTATGAGTCGTGGGCTCGGGGAGAGTTTTTGGGCGTTTTTCCTATTTTCATTCCTTAGCTTTGAATTCATTTGCTAAAGTAGTTACTTGTAGTATTATTTACATTATGCAGTTGATTTGATTATATTCGGGTCATTCGGAGTTGGATACTCGTGGCAAGAGCGTGATATTGAGTTGATTTGAGCGATTAAGGTAAGTGGCTTGCCTAACCTTGTGTTGGGGAACTTCCCCTTAGTATGTTTGATATTAATTGATGTGTGGGCTCCGTCTACATGAGGTGACGAGTACGTACACGTGATATTATTGCAAAAATCCCATTTTTCCTTTCTAAGTCATACAATATTTTTCCTTTATTAAATTGCATTAATATGTTTAATCGTTTAGCTAAGATAGGGAAGCATGCTTACGTGTTTAATTGCCAATTTTACCTTCTGTGCGCCATGCTTAGCTAAGTCCCTATTTCCCCTATCTATGTTTAGTCTAAACTGTATAACTCGATGCCATACCTGCCATTTTATCTTGCATTGCATATTTAAATTGGGACTACGGACGTATTCCAGGAGATCCCTATGTCTTGTATATTTAAACTGGGACTACAGATGTATTCCGGGAGATCCCCATGTCTTATATATTTAAATTGGGACTACGAACGTATTCTAGGAGATCCCCCTGTCTTGCATATTTATTTTGGGACTACAGACATATTCTGGGAGATCCCCCAGCACTGCATATTTACTTTTGGGACTACGGATGTCTTCCGAGAGATCCCCATGTACTGCATAATCATTTGGAACTACGGGATGATATCCCGGGAGTTTTTCCTACTGTATTTACCTTGTTCCGGGCCGAGGGCTCCCTTAACTGTTAAATTTTCGAGGATTACTTTAACAGTTTTAACGTATACTTATATCTTTTGCTGTTTAATTTAATATATTTACTCCGGTAGGGCCTTGACCTGACCTCGTCACTACTTGACCAAGGTTAGGCTTGTCATTTACTGGGTACCATTATGGTGTACTCATGCCCTTTCCTGCACATGTTTTCGTGTGCCGATCCAGGTTCGAGCTATCAGCCTCGAGGTTAGAGCGTGTTGTTGATTCCAGGAGACTTCAAGGAACTTCTTCTTGCGTCCGCAGAACCTCGGAGTCCCCTTCTACTCCCTCGTCTAGAGACTTTCTTTACTTATGTTTAGACTTTTGTATAGAGCTACGTAGATTATAGAAGCTTGTGACTTAGTGACATTCCAGGTCTTGGGAGATTACTTTGTATATGCCAAGCGACATTGTTTTTTTGGTTATTCACAATATGCTGCTTTATCTTTTCAATGTTGCATTTCTTTACATCTTCTATAATATTAGGCTTACCTAGTCGTAAAGACTAGGTACCATCACGACACCTTACAGAGGGTTAAATTGGGTCGTGACAAATATCATTTGAGGAGTGAGATGTTCCAATTATTTTGTAGTTGCTCGCCGTCTATCGTGCCAAGCTTGTAGGATCCCTTACCGACAATATCGAGGACTTGATACGGTCCTCACAATTTGAGCCGAGTTTTCCTTCGTTAGGATCCGAGGGTTGAGGGTGAATTTTCTCAAAACCAAGTCCCCGATTCTAAAGTGGCGAAGGTTCGACCTTCGATTATAATACCTTTCGATGCGTTGTTTTTGCGCAGCCATTCAAACGAGGGATGCTTCTCGTTATTCATCTAGTAGTTCGAGTCTAAAATTCATAGCCTCATGATTTAGTTCTTCCGTTGTGTATCAAAATCTGGCGTTGGCTTCTCCGCCTTCCACCGGGATCAAGGCTTCAGTGTCGTATACTAAGGAGAACGGTGTTGCCCTCGTACTGGATTTTGTTCGATATGCCCAAAGGACTTGGGGTAGAATTTCTCTCCATTTTCCCTTGGCATCGTTCAAACTTTTCTTCAGATTCTAGATGATGGTCTTGATTGTTGATTTGGCCGGTTCGGTTCTGCTGGGATGATAAAATCCTTTTTATTTTGTGATCTTCAAGAAACTTTGTTATTTTGGTGCCGATAAATTGTTTTCCATTGTCGCATGCAATGTCGGAAGGTATCTCGAATCGGCATATGGTGTGATCCTAGATGGAGTCTATAACTTATTTTTCTCTGACTTTCTCGAAAGCTTGTGCTTCAGCCCATTTAGAGAAATAGTCAGTCATAAATAAAATGAAATTAGCTTTACCTGGGGCCGTTAGCAGAGGGCCGACGATATCCATCTACCATTTCATAAATGTTCATGGGGATAGGACTGAATGAAGTTTCTCTCCAAGCTGATGGATCATTGGTGCATACCTTTGGCACTTATCACATTTTCGAACAAATTTGTTAGTATCTTTCTCCATACTGGCCCAATAGTACCCTACTCTGCTGATTTTCTGAACTAGTGATTTGGCCCCGGAGTGGTTCCCACAAGTACCCTCGGTGAAGTTCTCGTAGGACATAATCGGTGTCCCCTGTTCCCAAGCATACTGCTAATGGTCCATCGAACATCCTCCTGTACAATGTTCCATCCTCAGCCAATGTGAACCGAGCAGCTTTTGTTCGTAGAGTCCTTGATTCCTTAGGGTCCGATGGGAGCTTTTCGTTTTTCAGATACTCAATATATTTATTCCTCCAATCCCAAGTTAGGCTTGTGGAGTTTATCTCGGTGTGACCTTTTTCGATTATTGACTTCGATAGTTGAACAATAGTCCCCGAGCTGGTTTTGTCATCCTCGACTGATGATCCTAGATTCGTAAGGGCATCGGCTTCGCGGTTCTGTTCTCGAGGTACATGATGCAAAGTCCATTCTTTAATACGATGTAACATTACCTGAAGCTTATCCAAATACCTTTGCACTATATCCTCTCGAACCTTGAAGGTTCTGTTTACTTGGTTTACTACCAGTAGGGAGTCGTATTTGGCTTCGATGACTTCCGCTGCCAAGCTTTTAGCTAGTTCGAGACCTGTAATCATGGCCTCGTACTCGGCCTCATTGTTAGTCAACTTAGAAGTTTTGATAGATTACCTAATAGTATTGCCCGTGGGCGGTTTCAAAATGATGCCTAGCCCGGACCCTTTCACATTCGAAGTGTTGTCTATAAAAAGGGTCCACACCCCCGATGATGTACCCTATTTTAACAAAAGCTCCTTTTCGACCTCGAGTACAAGGGATGGCGTGAAGTCGGCCACGAAGTCTGCTAAAATTCGAGACTTGATGGCCGTTCAGGGTTGATATTCGATATCATACCCTGAGTTCGACTACCCATTTTGACAATCGGCCCGACAGTTTGGGCTTATGTAAGACATAACAAAGAGGGTAAGTGGTTATCACACATATTGGGTGACACTGAAAGTGCGATTTTAGCTTCCTAGAGGAGCTTATATTAGAGCAAGTGCCAATTTTTCTAAGTGTGGATGTCGAGTTTCTGGTTCTCCTAGAGGCCAACTTACATAATAAACAGGATACTTCATACATTTCTCTTCTCGAACTAGGACACCACTTACCGCGATTTTTGAGATCGCCAAGTATAAGTAGAGCTTTTCATCTGCCTTTGGAGTATGAAGCAATGGTGGGTTTGAGAGGTATCATTTTAATTCTTCTAACTCCTGATGGCATTCCAGGGTCCAGGCGAAATTGTTCTTCTTTTTTAGTAGCGAAAAGAACCTATGGCTCCGATCTGACGATCTCGAGATGAATCGACCTAAGGAAGCTATCCGCCCTCTCAGCCTCTGTATGGCTTTAACTCTGTCCATGGCTGTTATATCTTCGATAGCCTTGATTTTATCGGGGTTGATCTCGACCCGTGATTTGACACCATAAAGCCGAGGAACTTGCGAAAGCATATTTCTCGGGGTTGAGCTTCATGTTGTATTTTCTCAGTATCTTGAATGTTTCTTGAAAATGTGTCAAATAGTCTGCACGCAGGGACTTAACTAGCATATCATCAATATATACTTCCATTTAATTACCTATTTGTTCTTTGAACATTTTATTTACTAGGCGTTGGTAGGCAGCACCTGCATTTTTTAGCCGAAAAGGTATTACGTTATGTCAATATGTCCCATCCTTAGTGATGAATGAAGTATTTTCTTGATGCTCCGGGTTCATTTGAATTTGATTGTACCCGGAGTAGGCGTCGAGAAAACTAAGGGTCTCGTGGCCGGCCGTTGCATCGATCATGCAATCAATGTTAGGCAGAGGAAAAGAGTCTTTGGGGCATGCCTTGTTTAAATATTTATAATCTACACACATCCTAAGTTTGTTCCCTTTTTTAGGGACTACAACTACATTTGCTAACCATTCGGAATATTTTACTTCCCGAATGGATCCTATTTTGAGAAGTTTAGTTGCCTCGTCCTTGATGAATGCGTATTTTACCTCGGACTGGGGCCTTCTCTTTTGTTTCATTGGCCTAAAATTTGGGTCCAGACTCAATCGATGTGTTGTTATTTCTAGTGGGATCCCTGTCATGTCTAAGTGAGACCAAGCAAAACAATCCATGTTATCAATAAGAAATTTAATGAGTTTCTTCCTGAGTTCGGGGGTTAACATCATACCCAGGTATACCTTTCGTTCGGGCAGGTACTCGATCAATATAACTTGTTCCAGCTCTTCGACTGTTGATTTGGTGGCGTAGGAATCTTCGGGAATAATGAAGGATCGAGGGATCCAATGATCGTCTTCTTCTTCTTCCATTCCCTGCTTCTCTGATTCAGTCGAGGCCGGTGGTTGTGGTTGCAATTTGACCTGTTGTTTTCCTTTGACCTCCGATCCCTTTGACGTTGAAAGTGCCGATATTGGTATTACCTCATCGACCGTGAACATTTTCTTTGCATCATGCTGCTCCCCGTAAATTGTTCACCCCGTTCGGTGTCGAGAATTTCATCATTTGGCGGAGAGTCGAAGGGCCTGCCCTCATATTGTGAATCCAGGGCCTCCCGAGTAGGGCGTTGTACCTCATGTCTCCCTCGATTACATGTAACTTGGTTTCTTGAATAGTTCCAGCCATATTCACCGGCAAAATGATCTCTTCTTTAGTTGTTTTGCTGTCCATGTTGAAACCATTCAGAACCCGATTTGTGGGCACGATTTGATCTTGTAGGACGAGTTGCTCCACGACCCTCGATCGGATGATATTTTTCAAGCTACCTGGATCCACTAAAACACGCTTAACTTGAACTTTATTCATAAAGATAGAAATTACCAGAGCGTCGTTATGGGGTTGAGAAATTCCTTCATCTTCCTCATCGTTGAATGATACGATGCCTTCTGGGACATAATCTAGGGTCCGTTTTTCCGTCATAATTGATACCTTAGTGCGTTTGAACACGGGCCCTTGTGGAATATCGACCCCGCAGACGATCATATGGATCACATGCTGTGGCTCTTCCTGTTTGTTTTTCCTGTTGGCGTCCCTTTCTATGAAATGATTCTTGGCTCGATCACTTAAAAACTCTCGAAGGTGACCCTCATTGAATAGACGGGTGACCTCTCTTAGTTTCCTAAAATCCTCAGTTCTGTGGCCATGTGTGCCGTGATATCAGATTGGGGTTTCTTTGGGAAGGATCGATCTGTATGGGCCTGGGTCATCTAGTATCTTTGATTCTTCCAATTACTGATACAATACCTGATGCGTCGATATTAAAGTTATACTCCGACAATCGAAGTGCCTCTGTGGGATCGGCGTGCTTATCAAAACCATTTTTGCTCATAAGTCCCCGAGAACCATGTCCTTGATCACTTCTTTGATCATTTCGGTCATTTTTGGCTGTGGACCTGTTCGAATATACGCAATCGGAAGGAGTTCCTAATTGGTCATTTTCGACTTGTACCGATTATGTACATCGGCCCAAGTTACCGTCGGATATTCGATCAAGTTTTTCTTCAGTTGACGTGATGCTATCGAACTTCGTTCATTCAACCTCTGAGTGAAAGCTTGAACAACCTAATCATCTGTGACCAGTGGCAACTCCATGCGTTCCATTTGGAATCGGTACACGAACTCCCTAAGCATTTCATTATCCTTCTATTTAACTTTGAAAAGGTCTGATTTCCTCGTCGCAACATTTATGGCCCTGGCATGTGCCTTTACGAAATAATCCGCTAACATCTCAAATGAGTCAATGGAATTTGGCGGTAGATTGTGGTACCAAATCATTGCCCTCTTTGATAGAGTCTCTCCGAACATCTTCAATAGAACAGATTTGATCTCATCATCTTCCAAATCTCTACCTTTGATGGCGCATGTATAGGAGTTGACATGCATGTTGGGATCGGTAGTCCCATTGTACTTAGGTATATCCGGCTTACGAAACTTTTTGGGAATGGGATTTGAAGCCGCACTTGGAGGAAACGGCTTCTGTACAAATTTCTTCGAATCCATACCTTTCAAAATTGGCGGTGCCCCCGGTATCTTATCAACTCAGGAGTCGTACGTTTCCACTTTCTTATCGTTTTCCTAAATTTTCTTCTCTCCCGACTCAATTCGTTTGGTGAGCTCCTCGAGCATCTTCATTATAGCAGGTTCAGTCCCCGATTCACTGGCATTCAGCCTTTCTGGTACTGGCTCAATTCGGTGGGCGGATTCCGGTTGGGCCCCACTCGGAGTTCGATGTTGATTTTGTAGTTGTGCAATAGCGGCTTGTTGAGCCTTTAGCATTTCGAATATCACTTGGAGACTGACTCCTCTATATCATCCACCATGTGTACCTTGACCACCAGATCTGCGTACACTCTCTTCGGGGTCCGCGTATAGATTCACATTCAAAGCAATGTGTGAATTGACGCTGACTGGGTTGGCAACCAGTGCTCCCCAGAGATCAGCTTGTGGCACCTCGACCTCTGGAGCAATTACAATTTTCCTGTGAAATCTGAGGCCATTGTCACCTTGTGTGGGTGCGGTTTGTAAGTTTGACATGTTTTTAACCTGAAAGTAAAAATACTTGACAAGAACAAGCGTAAATTAGTGTGTGTTATCTGAATCAATATTAAATAATCATTATTATCCTTAGCCCCACGGTGAGCGTCAAACTGTTTACCCTAAAATTTGGATAACAATTAAACTTATATTGTGGTTTTAAGGATATGTGATTTCATCCAATACCAATTGATAAATGAGAAAGTAAATGACTGAACTAAACTGTAAAATAAATCAATAAGAAAGAAACCAATATACAAGCTAAGCCTCGACCTCGAAATGATGTATCGAGCTGATAATAGTACAGGAACGATTAAAATAAAATAATTCTGATGAACAGTAAGAAAAATGATGAGCAAGAAAGAAATGATTGTATAGTTTTTTCTCAGTGAACCATGGTGATTACAAATGACTGGAATTCCCCTTTATATAATAAAAGAATCCTAATTATAGTATACTTCTAATTACAGAAGGGAATCGTATAAACAGTTGATTAACCGCTATTGGTTTGACCCGGTCCGAGATTCAGGTCACGATCCCCGACCAATCATGGATATCTCGCTCTTTTCGTCATTATGCTATCCCGAAATTACTCGAAGTCTATCTATTCTGTCTTCAATTGGTACTGACCTCGATCTAGAAAGAGGTTTCGGTTTCGGACTCAATGTGTCATCTCTTCGATACAACGTTCCAGTCTCGATCAAATAGTGAAATAGAATAGCTCTGATTTTTACCGTATACCATGTTAATACCATTATATTTATGAGATGAGTTATCATCATTGAACTTTCAACAAGAGCATAAATTGGAGTACACGTGCAATTTAAGAGTCACACATCAATTGATGCCAAGAGAATTCCCTCCAATGGCTGTTTTACAACAATTGCCATATAACTTTATGGCGTCAATTCAACTTTTTTTTTCTTACCTTAATTTACTCGACCATTTAAGAATATAAGCAACATAGCGACCCCTACTTCAGAAATTTTCTTTTAAGTACTTTCTTTTTTTTTTTTTTTTTTTTTAATTTTCTTTTTCTTTTTTTTTTTTGTTTTAATTTTCTTTTTCGAAATGAGATGTGTCCGTAAATAGTGAAGAATATGAAGTTAGGGATCTAAAGGACGATAGGATTGAAACCTGACAACTAAATGATCACACAGTGAAACTACATTAAGAGCCCGTTTGGACATAAAAAAAATTCATTTTTTGTCAATATATTTTTGTCTATTTTTAATTTACTGGCCATAAAATTTTTAATTTTCATTTGAAATGGATTTTCGAAATTTTTTGAAAATTTGAAAACAACAAAAAGTTCTTTTTCAAATTTTCACTTAAAACACTCACAAAACTTCAAAAACAACCTAAAATAATATTTATGTGCAAACCCAACCCTAATTTTCAAATATCATTTTCATTTGAAATTTCTTTTTCCTTTTTTTTTTGTGGAATTTTACAATTCTTATGTCCAAACGCCCACTAAATGATGTACAATTTATCCACGTTAACTCCATTTTGAAAAGTGAAATGATATATATATATATATATATATATATATATATACACGCGTGTATAAATTAATTCCCTTGAATAAGCTACAAGGATGAGCATTGCTTTCTTGGGAATGCTTCTAAATCATGTCTGTTTTTTGGTAAAAAAAACTTGAACATCATATACTATTTATAACACAAATTGTATTCAAATTGTCTCTTCAATTATCAACCTATATGGTTTCAATTTTAACCAATTTGTAGTTGACAGTCGCAGCTTGTTTGGATTGTTCTTACGTGTCGTTTCATAATGTATCGTACTGTATAGTATTGTATTATAATTTATCGTTTGATGAATGCAATGTTTGGATAGATTGTATTGTTTGACGTTGTTTCATGATATCACGCACCAGCAATATGAATAATAAACTTACAATATTATAAAGAAAAATTATGATACATGATAAATTTATTATATAAAAAGGTAGGGTAGATAATAAAATAAAATTATTTAATAATAATGAAGGGTGGGATGAGAGAAAATGACAACATAACGACGCAATCACACCAAATCGGTCGTCACATAAATTGACATATTTTGTCATTACGTAACAACAGATTTAATGATACAATACAATAAAATTTAAGTAATAGTCAAAACAAACATCATATTTAAAGTAACAATACGATACAATACAATAGGTAACAATCATCCAAACAAGCTGTCAATGTTGTGTAACTAATATTTGGGTGATATCACTAATAATGCTAATCTTAATATGAAAGTTATGTATAAAAGTAATGTTCATAACTTCCCTCTAAAATCATTCAAATTAGAGTGTTCATTTGATGAAATTCATAAAGGAGAGTTCATTTAGATAACCAAATTAAAGAATGTTCCATCTTTTCTTTTGCCAAAGGAGTTTTGATAAAGATATTACTTATCAAAACCACTACAAACATAACATAAAATATTGTGGAATATCATAAAGCTTCGTTTTTTTATTTTTGTCCAACAAAGTGATAAACATAAAATAAAAAAGCATAAATTGAAATATTACAACTTGTTTCTCAAGTGAAAGTCATGCTTATGCATAGTTTTGAATTCATAATATTATATTTTAATTTCAACTTTAATTCGTTTCACCAAATATTATCTTAACCGCATTTCTTTTCAAATATTAAGTACATTTACCAGCATATAAAAAACATCAAGTATACTAAATGCACAAACCAAAATATAGAATTATAAAAATAGAAAATGCTTACATAAAAGTTAACACCAGACTCCAGACCAGAGTTAAGATATTTATGGGTTATTATTCCCTAATTTCCCATTATATTACCCAGAAATACATATTACTAACAATCAGAAATAAATAAATAAATAGATTAACGAAGATTCGTCAAAAGTAGCAAAACAAGAACCCCAAATCCACAAAACCCCCAAAACTCACAAATAGTAATTACCAAAACATGCTTATAAAATTCAAACAAATAGCTCAAAAGAGAAGAGCAAATGAAAGGGCAATTAAGGAAGCGAAGAAGGTGGGGACGAAAATGGCTGCGTCGGAAGCTGGAGCAGGTGCCGGAGCATCAGCGGCGGCGACTCCCTTCACGGCGGAGATGGCCACAATCATCATCATGACCGCAACAACGAACAGCTTCATCTTCATTGTCTCCATTTTTGTACGAGGATTGGATATGAAAATAGTATCGGAAATTGAAAGGAAAATGGTGAAAAGATTAAACAAAGGAATTACTCAAGAGAATTTGTAGAGACAGTATAGGAAGTTATGGGACTCAGGGATTAGTGAGGTTTATATATAGGTGCAGAGGGTAGCTTGGGAAGTGAACATGAACTTCGGGCAGGTTAGCTGCCCGAAATGATTATTTTTCCTATCCTTTGTTTTTTTTTCTTCTCTCTCAAGTGGTGAGTATAGAATAAAAGAAAATCAAACACTGCATTAATATTTTTTGGGTTTTGTTATCGGCGTTCAGTATTTGTATTGGAGTCATTATTAATTTGGATTTTTGTTTGTCTATTAAGAGGAAGCGTTCTCTATCAAAAAAATTTCCTTACCCTAAATTTAAATTCGAGGCTTCAGGTAAAGCGTGGAAGGATCAAATTCATACTAGCTGTTTACCGTGAAAATGGTAATTATAATCAAATTTGATTTTATGATTCTTAAAGTATGTGATCTATTTTAATACTAGTTATCAGGTAATAGATGCTAAATATAAATAAGAAAAGTGTGATAATAACAAAGAAAAGTAGTGATATGCAAACCGAGCTATTGAGAGACGGGGTCTCAAGCTGGTCAAAACAGGGCCTCGAGGTCGAACTCGAATGCTCGACAGAAGGCGGTCGATGAAGTTATAACAGTATTGAGGCCTCGAAGATGGCCTCTCTATGATCAACAATAAGCAATAAGTGAAGAA
This sequence comes from Nicotiana knightiana, assembly GCA_005239525.1. Taxonomy (NCBI): domain Eukaryota; kingdom Viridiplantae; phylum Streptophyta; class Magnoliopsida; order Solanales; family Solanaceae; genus Nicotiana; species Nicotiana knightiana. The sequence continues at coordinate 24,013 of ML413338.1, forward strand.
CAATTAATGAACACGATGAATTGAAAGTAATAAATCAATGGAACAATTGTAGAGAATGTTTGAGTTAGAGAGCAGAGAATGTTCTTGTTCTTGTATTGAATATCATATATCTTACAAAATGACAAGGGTTCCCTTTATATAAGAGGGGGAATCCCAACATAGTATATGTGTAATTATTGCAAAGAAATGCAGCTGGTAAGCTATTTAATGTCACGGTACGGACTTGTACTATTCTTGTGGATTTTGCCAGCTTTAACCACGTGTCTTTTGAGAATTTCCCGCTTTTCATGATGGTCATCAATTTATACCGTCCCGAGATCGGGCGTGGAGAATCCTCGATATGCTTCCTCGATGTCAAATCTCGAATTGTGCTTCGAGTCCTCTGAAGACGGGTTATAAAATGCCATAATGATCATAAAATCGGGCTCTCCAATTTTAGCCGTATAAACTAGCACAATTCATATATTGAATTTTTTATCAACTACAATGGGTTACTAGATAGTAATTAACATATATAAATATTTTGCTTTTAAAAATAAAAAAAATTATAAAAGAAATGTCTAACGTAAAATATGATGCTTTTGACATTGTACTACGTGAATTTGATTTTTATTGCCTAAAATAATTGCACAATGGATGACCCTTTTTATTTTATTTTTTTGTATTAATGCGGTTATTACATATCTCAAGTGTCAAGAAAGAATTTTGTTATGTTATGAAATGCATTTTAACTTAAGGTGATTAAGTTAAAATCGCATAGAAATGTTTCAACTTAATTAGTGTTCGTTATGTGTTGTACATTCTCAATTAGAAACGATTCTTAAGGTGAAAAAATGAGTAGACAAATCAAAATACTCAGGGGCGTACACAAAACTTTTTGTAAGCGGTATCGATATTTACATAAAACAGTAAAATAAATAACGTTAATTATCATATTTCTAAATGAGTAATAATCTTAGTACATTAATTTTGTGAAGTCTTATGTTAGAAGAGGTTTCGAGTTCAATTCTACTTAACCACAACTTTTAACAAGAGGCTCTTCAAATATTTGATAAAAATATGTTTCTTAAGGTGAAAGAAAGAGTAGAAAAATGAAAACACTTCACCTTCATCATCAAAGTGATTTCTGTGTTTAATTTTGGTAAAAAAAAATTGTCATCTTTATTGTTGTTCTATAAATGGTAGAACAAAGTTTAGCAAAGACATTAATTTTTTATTGTGAAAAATAGAAGGTTGCCTTCTGTCATACAGCTTTGAGTTTAATTGTCTTAATGAACATTTAACAAGAGGATCAATAAACATTTAAATATCTTAATAAATGGATGAGTAATTACTTAATTCAGTAACAATCACAATCGTTAATTCGTTATGCACATATTTTAAGTTAATGATTTGTGAGTTATTATATCAAATAAGTATGAGTAAAGCTGCCAATATCTGTAATCCAGAACGATATACTTTTGGATTTGTTGATAAATATACAATCTATACTTCACTTAATTAAATTATAATGACCAGACGAACAACGATTACGGTGGAGTAATAAGTACTCCTTCACCCTTAACCACCAGAGATTTCGAGTTCAAACCCCTGGGTATGGAATCGCCTTTATTAGGAAACGTTCAACCCCTCAATTTGGAACTTTCCGATGCGAATCCAGATTAGTCGGGCCCTAATGAGTATTAGATACCGGGTGAGAAATCAAAAAAAAAATTATAATGACCTGAAGGAAATTAAGCGAGGTACCCGTTGCCCGTATTTTGACAAGAGTGTCCAAGTGAGTCACTATTAAAGTATAGGCTCACCAATGATGGGTCACTACCTCATAGCTGTCTTCCTAACCAGATTAGTTGTTTTCAAGTTTCTTTAATTCTTTTCATGGAAATTTTAACTTCACATTCATCTTTTTCCAAAATTTAAGGTGCATTAGGGAGTGTTAAATATCCTTCCCTTACAATTTATGAAATTATTGAAAAAAACGGCCAGAATATATTAGCTTTTCATGGCTAGTATTCTCAATTTATTACTATGAATTATAGTAACATCTTTTCCAAAAAAAATAAAAAAATCTTAATGATAATGTTTTAAAATGAGTAGATTCACTTAATTACAACCCTTATCCTTTGAGGGAAAGTGATAGTATCTCGTCTATTATGTTAGGTGTTTGTCCTAATTTTCTTATCATATTTGGTTTTTTTATATTTTGAATGAAAGGATAACATGTTTATCATAATTGCGTTTTCCTTTTTCCTAGAAGGACATTATAAATCTTCATCATATTTGGCTAGTCCCTTTTCTTGAAGGAAAAGATTTGGACTTCTATAAATTGAGGACATTTTCTTCTCATTCAGTAGCATTCATAATGTAGCCATATGAGGTTTAAGAGTCTTGTTTAGGGGGAGAACTTGTCGGGACAAGTGTTAGCGTGACACTTGTGTTTGCCTCTTTGTGAGGTTGTTCTCTCGATATTTTACATATTGTGTCCTTATATAAGCGTCCCTTAACTTATTTTTTATGATCATCAAGACATTCACAAATATATGCAATTTGTCTTTTACTTTTACTTCTCTGCTTGATTGAAGATTCTTACTCATAATTTTTGGGTGGAAACAACAATCATCAATAAATTTCTTTTCTTTTGTTTATCGAATACTAAATTTCAATTACTTTTTACTCTTTTATATTTGAAAAAGTGAAGTAAACTTGGTTATTAGAAACCCTATTTATTCTAATATTAACTTTGGCCAGAAAAATTATTTTTTTTGGTTAAATAAATTGGTTATGTTACCGGGAATTATTCACTTTCTATATTTTTTATCTTTAGCAGCAAAGTATGTCTACTACTAACAAAATTGTTCAGGTGGGTGAGGGAGCTCAAGGAAGGCAACAAGGTGGAACTCATCCACACCATGCACCCACAGTGACTTCACAACGCTCACGAGACAATTAGCCTGAATGATTTGCAAATGATAATGCTGGACAACAAATTGATGAGTAAACACACGAGCAAGACAATTTGAGGCAGCTTATTGCTCAGCAAGTTGGTGAAGCTTTGCGTGTGGATTGACCAATGTTGTGCATGCTCCACCACCAATAAATACAACTCTGAAAAACCCTCATTCAGGGCTTGAAAACTCAAGAAATGGGGAAATGCTAAACGATTATGGAGCCGGAGGGTTAGGTACCGAATAATTCTAATTTGCAATGTACTAATCCCGCAGAAAAAGCTCAAGGAAGAAAATGAGCGGATAGAACAGATACCATGAGTACCACCCTTGATCAAAGGAGTAAATATTGACAAATATTCGCAACAACCCTGGAAGCCGAATGCAGCACCATTGCCAATTCCCAAAAAGTTAAAAGTGCCTGATATTCCTAAGTATGATGGAACTACTGACCCGCAATACCACATCATCGCATTTACCACAGAAGTGAAGGGCAATGACTTAACAAAGTAGGAAATTGAATCAATTTTGGTGAAGAAAATCGACGAAACCCTCACAAAAGGAGCATTAACGTGGTATTCACTCTTACCTAAAAATTCTATTGACTATTTTGCTGAGCTTGCAGATTCATTTATAAAATCACATTGAAACTCAAAAAGTAGAGAATAGAATGGAAGATATCTTCAAAGTGAAGCGGAAAAGTACGGAATTACTTAGGGAATTCGTAGATAGATTTCAGCGGGAGAGGATGATGTTACCACATGTACCTGATAACTGGGCAGCTATGAAGTTTGCAAATAATTTGAATGAGAAATGTTAAGAAGCCATAAGAAGATTAAAATAAAGTCTGCGAGAATTCCTGCAACCACTTAGAATGACGTATATAACAAGTATGACAGAAATTGCGATTAGAAGAAGACACAGTGTCTCAGTCAGAGATAGAGGAAAGGTTCGGGTTTAGATGCTCAGAAACAGAAAGAAGGTCTCCAAAAAAATGTATGAACCTTACATGGAAACTGCGGGACGAGATTCGAGATTAAAACAAGAATCTAAAGTCCTTAGTGTCGCGAATGCAACATAAACGTAGCAAATGTGGAAGCCCATTGTTTGAAAATATGATTGATGCTTTGCAAAAGTGAAGGGCACAATCTCCTAGTCCCATATCGCAAATGTGAGCCTCACAATTGCGAGTAGGTCTTCACAAATGCAAGATCTGTAGGTTCACCACACACCAGATGTTGTTCAACAGCCCTCAACTTAGCCAAAACTATCAGAAACACATCCTAAACTCACTTGATTCCCTCGGGCTCCACTCCGAACATTCACATGGGTGTATTAATATCATAAAAATGCGCTCGCTAACTCAAATCATCAAACTAACATAAATATCAAGATCGATCATTAAAACTCAATATTTTCAACATAATAATTCATTTTTCCAACTTTTTACATAATCTGCTGAAACGACCTCAAGTCACCTAGGACCCCAACAAAAAAGCGTACAAGTCCAAAAATATCACAAAAATCCACCTGAAACGTCAATAATCTGATTCGAGTTCGTTTACCAAAAATGTTGACCGGGTCAACTCTTATCATTTTTAAAGCTAAAAATCATATTTTTATTTTAAAATTTCACATATATTATAAATAGAATTGTATTCTAGGTGAATGTCAATGTGATGACTCAATAGCTCATCTAGAGTTTTAGAACCTAATTTTGTGTTTCAAAATCTCCAATAGCTTCTTTAAGTCTTCCTTGATTTGCGTGCATAATCCGGGTATTTTTTCCGAATGCTTTTATGTTAAAAACTGATAAAATATGAATTTTACCTTAAAATTCCATTTGAGTTGACTTCGATCAATGGTTTGAACAAACGGACCCAGATCCATATTTTGACGGTTCCAGTGGGTTGATATCAGGATTTGGGACCTGGGCGTATGCCCGGAATCGAATGCGGAGGTTTCTAGCTCGAGTTATTGAATTTTTATCGAAAATTGAAAGTTTAAAGGCTCTATGATTTTACATAATTGACCGATGTTTGACCTTGTTAATACCGGGTCCATATTTTTGTTCTGAAATTCGGTATAGGTTCATTACTATATTTATGACTTGTCTGTCAAATTTGACGAGAAACGGAGTTGGTTTGATGTGATTCCGACTTCCGATTGTTAAAATAAAAATTCTAAAGTTTTCTTGATGTCACGACCCAAAAATCACTAGTCGTGATTGCACCTTACTCGACCCGCTAGGTAAGTAAATTAACAGTCAATACAATCCAAATGAAATTATAGGAAAATAGTGAAGAATTATCTGGACATTTACAAATTAACCCAAGAACTGGTAGTACGAACCATGAGCTTCTAAGGCTTGGAATTTACAAAGCTAATACAAATAATTACATGATCTGTTTGAAAGTTACATAAATATATTAACAAAAATCTCAATCTACCAAGGACAAGTGGCAGCTATAGCCAGAATGCACGAACATCTTCAGGGTCAGCTCCGGACATCACCAGCAGCTCCCTCCAAAAATCTGCAGTGCAGAAGTGTAGAATGAGTACAACCGACCCCATGTACCCAGTAAGTATTTTCTCTAACATCATCGAAGTAGTGACGAAGCGTTTTAGTTAACAGATGCTCACTGATAGAATATGTACCGTAAACTAGCAATAGAATTATACTACAATATTACAGAATAAAGTACAAAAACAAATGTACAAAGCAATAACAGAGTACTAGAAGAGATCACAATTCAACAGTTCCCGATATCTCGACCAATCTTTTCCTTCAAACGAAAACCAATAAACCACAATAGTCACCCCATAACTTTCATAGCGTGATGAATATACTCTAATATTAAGTCAATTACACGGCAACACCCTTTGTGCATTTATCTCATCCTCACCAAATATGCGTAAAAACGTACCAACCAGATGGCAGAAATGTCGATAACAGTAATGACAAAGTAGGAAACACGCAAGTAGCAATAATGAACGAGGATGTACATAAGGGCATCAGTGACAGACTAGGCGGAAAGCATAGGGGTAATGACAATAATTAGGAAAAAGAATATAACTTCAACTAACTATCATGGTGGAGGCATAAATATAGATATAATGAATAAGAGGGGAACATATGGTCTTTATAAATTAACAAGTAGAAGCATGAATGACTAACATGAAGAAGGCATGTACTAAGTGCAACAAAATAGATACAACAAAGATGTAATGACAGTAGGAAGTAGGCATGGTATTTGCAAGTTTAGTAAGTAGAAGGCATGAAAATCACAATAACAAATAAGATAGAGAACAAGGACAGGGCATTAATGACAAGTCACATAAAAATCATAAATACGACAATAACAACTCAATGTAAAGGCATGAACGTATACACAAAGAAAAGATATCACAATATAATACATGTCTCTCGTCCTCACCTGCACAGAAACACCCATCGCGCCATGAACTCATGATAATATGAATGAAATGGCATGACATCACCCTTTGTGCTTTACACTCACATAACATGGCACGTCATCACCCTCTGAGCTTTTACTCACAAATGATATGGTACGGCATCACCCTTCGTGCTTTTACTCTCAATCGATATGGAACGACATCACCCTTCGTGCTTTTACTCTCAATAATATGGCACGACATCACCTTTCATGCTTTTACTCTCAAATAATATGGTACGACATCATCCTTCGTGCTTTTACTCTCAAATAATATGGTACAACATCACCCTTCGTGCTTTAGACTCTCCCTCACATGATAATGTATATACAATGGAACGACATTACCCTTCCTACTTTACACTCTTCCTTACCAAGCATTATCAATGACAAACAAGGTAGGAAGCATAAATAACGTCAAGGAGAGTGTTTAAACGAACATTCCAAATAAATCCCAATCACAACTTTCCAAGCCAACAATAGTTCAATAAACTCGCAAGAACTTTATTATTCAGGTATTTCAACAAATCTCACGAATGATCTACAACACGAGTATAGAATCTAGTATATCAAGAATATCGGTCGTGGCAATGTATTAATGATTAAGCATAGTGATGACCGAATTACACACATCAATGTATTCTCAGAATTCCATCAAATTTGATCAAGTTATAATAAGGTAAGTCTTAGTTTCTAATATTTAATACTATGTCCTTAGTATCTAGGAGTCGAGTAAGGCATGAAGCAAGGTCACCTGATTCTACAAGACACAATTTATAACATAATTTATCCCCGAGTATGGTTAATCATGGCACATGTATATATGCTCGTCACCTCATATATATATCAACCCCGCATGTAGGAAATAATGTCAAATAGTAGGAAAAATTCCCTCAACAAAGCTAGGCAAGACACTTACCTCAATTCGGCTAACTCAATACTCAATTTAGCTTTTTCCTTTACAAATTCACCTTCACTCATCCCAATATAGCCAAAGACGACTTAAATACATCACACAATGCAAGGGAAAACAATTTCAATTAATAAAGATGTGGTTTTTATAAAAAAATTAAAAAGTCAATCCCCGGGCCTGCCTGGTCAAAATCCGGGTACAAGGGTAGGTCTTGACTACCGTTAGCTCATGAGTCCAAATCTGTATTTTGTTTCCAAATCCGAGTCCTATTCGACTCTTAAATTACAAATTTTTATTTTTCAAAGTTTTGACAAAATCCCCAAATTTTTCCCTAGATTCTCATGAATTTGATGCTAAATCTTATGTAAAGTCAGTAAATGTAGTTGAAAATTGATTAGAGGTACTTACCCAATGATTTGGTATGAAAATCCCTTCACAAAATCGCCTCCCATCGAAGCTAGGGTTCAAAATATAACAAAATGAAGCTAAGTCTCGGAATTCTCAGCTATATGCAGGTTGCAAATGTCGCATTTGCAATATTGGGTTCGTAAATGCGAACCCCGCAAATGAGAACAATCTGTCACAAAAGCAAACAAGAACACTTCCCGTCAAGGTCGCATTTGCGACCCAATACTTCGCAAATGCGAAGACCATTATCTCCCAAAAGCGGCAGGGTCCTCCCAAAAGTGAACAACCCTACTTCGCAATTGTGAAGGGTTTCTTCGCAAATGCGAATCTTCCCCAGCAGCCCAAATTTCACAAATGCAATGGCTACTTCGCAATTGCCACTGTCGCATTTGAGACAAAAACATTGCAAATGTGATGACACCAGTACCAACACTCAAAATCGTTTCGGATCTAATCCGAAACTCACCCGAGCCGCCCAGGCTCCAAACATACTATGCACCCAGGACCAGAAAATAACACGAACTCGCTCGCACGATCAAATCGTCAAAATAACCTCTATAAGAACGAATCGGACGCCAAAACACATGAAGATGAAAGTAAACTTGAAGAACTTCTAGAATCGCAACAGAGCGTCCGAACCATATCAAATCAACTCCAAATGGTGCCAAATTTTGTAGAAAAGTTCTACATGATGAAACAAACCTACTCGGAGCTTCTAGCGCCAGGGCCAACGCTTGGCGCTACCATGGATGCTGTGTTGTAGGGTTTTTTCTATTTCGATCGGGAAAAGGTTATTTCAGCCCTACACGACCTCAACTTGTATAAAAGGGATCCTAAGCCTAATTTGGAGAAAAGATGACATACTTTGAAGTAGAATTCACGTGGAGGAACACACACCACGCTTGGAGGAGGCTTCTAACTAGTTTTTCTTCTCTTCTCTTCTTTTAGTCTCATAGTTTATTAGTTCTAGAGTTTTGGGTGCTACATGAACGTTGCAGTTTGAAGCTTGAATTGCTCTTATTATTTTATTATATTGGTTTATTTATTAAATCTTGCGCTTAATTATTTGATTTCTTGATCACCAATTGAATATTATCTACGAATCTAGGATTGAAACTCGGGAGAGAGAATTGTAGATTGCATATAAGATTGCGTAGTGCAAGATCTTAACTCTGGGAGGGGGAGCGGATTTGCGGTTAGGATAGGAATATACGTAATCTCCTTTCTTGGTTACTATACAGGAATTATTAATGCATTCTTGTTTCTAATTCCATAGGAATATAGGCGTTAGGTTAGCTTGAATATACGAGTAGTACTTCGGGAGAAGACTACGAATAATATTAACCCTGTCAACCAATAAATCAGATAAATTAATTAGACGATTTAAGTGGAAGACTCAACGGGATTGTTAGCTAACCCATAGCTCTAGAATATATGCTCTTCTTGAATTCGTGTCTAATTTCGACAACTTGTTTCTTTAATTTCTTAATTTGTTACTTTAGATTAGTTTTAATTAAATATTCATACATTAGGATTCGCTTGAATATATTAATTGTCTTAGTTTAATTTAGTTGATAGTTAATTACAATTTTCTGTGGGTACGATATCTGGATTTACAACCCTATATTACTTGTCGACCACGTATACTTGCGTGCGCGTTTGAGATCAATAAGTTTTTGGCGCCATTTTCGGAGACTTAGAAATCAACTATACTACTAGATTGGATTTTTACTTTTTGCCTATTCATGTTTTATTTTTATTTTATCTTAGTTTAATATTTTATTATCTTTGTTGACATGACATCTTGGAATGAAAATTGGTCGAATAGTGGTTATTCTTATTATGGTGATCCTTGTCCATATTGTGGAGGATCACACATATGGAAAAATTGTGCATCTCAATCTGATGTGTGGATTTTTTGTAATCTGTGTGGTTGTCAAGGTGGCCATGGGGATGATTTTCCTAATTCTTATTATCCTTCTCAGAGTTCTTATTATAATATTTTTAATAATGTTTATGAGTTTGATAGGAGCAAGGAAGTGGAGGATATGGAATGTGTGACTCGTATTATGGACATGATGAGGCAAGCAGTCGAGCAACAAGATGAAAATCAAAAGGCTATACAAAGGATTAGTGGAGCACTCATGAAAATGAAGGCCGAGGCGGAGGAAGTGGCTGAAGAGAGCGAGTTCCCAACAGAAGATAATTTAGAAGAAACATAAATAGTGAGCCAATCGTGGCTAGAGGAACAAGCTCAACTGATAAAATCTCACGATTTTCTCTGTGATGGTCTTTCAAATATGACAGAACAACTGATAGAAGGAAGAATTGAGCTCAGGCAAGAGATAGACCAATTTGGCTCAGATATCCATGACCTGTAGGCTCAATTGAATAAAACGTTTGAGGCGTATGATGCCATACAACCAATTGTTGTAGATACTGGCCAATTTATGGAGAAAAAAAAAAGGAATCCTAACTATTCGACCAAATTATTAATGACGCTAAGGTTGACAAAGAGTGCAAAATAGAGGATGTCAAAAGTAATACAATTTTGGAGTTGGGGCGTGTTGGTCCTCATTCTAATCATTTTTCTACGTTATGTTTGGATGGAGACATAGAGATCGAGCCTTTAGAGAGCTGTATAGATGAAGAACAATACCCTTATATTCTAAAATTTGCCACACCAAAAAGACAAAATGGCATCCCTCACTTAAAGGCCAAGAAGTGCAAGATGCGACATTGTTTACTTGGTTCTTTTGTATTCACACCACCACCCCAGGAACATGACAGAAAAATTAATGCAAAATTGGGGGCACAATTCATATCCTCAAAGTGGAAGGAAAAGTGGTGAAAGTGATGGAGTCGTGCCGCGACATTAAATCAGGCGCTTGTTGGGAGGCAACCAATTCTATTTTTTTTCTTTTTCTTTTTATTTATTATTATTTTTATTGTGTTATTTTTCTAATGTTGTTTTTGTGTTTTGTAGGAGTACGAGCATGGAATCAAGGCTAATAGGCCTGTGAAAAAACGAGCAGGTGGCTGAAATTGAGTATGAGGCACAAAGAATCATAACTGGAGAAGTCTGAGTATCCCGTGAGCTGCTAATGCTTCGGCCTTTGGCCTACCAGGGAGTCTCTTTTACCCTCTTGTTATTTATTTACAGTGTGCATTGAGGACATTGCACAATTTTAAGTGTGGGGTGAGGAGATTGTCTGGGTGATTTTCTGTGTTATCCTAACTTAGTTGTAATATTCTTTTTCTTAATGCAGTAGTTTTTTTTTTTTAAATATAAAAATATGAAATATAAAAAAAATAAAAAAAGCAGAAAATTTGGATTTTTTCCCGACGATGGATTTTGTGGACGACTTTCTTGAGGGATTAAAGTTCAATAAAAAAAAATCAAGAATATTTTATTTTGTTTCTAGTTACTTTTAGTTAGATAATAATCCCTCTTGATTTTTCTTTGTGCATCGGTTCTTTTCCAGGGGATGTAGCTTGAACCGAGTAAATTTTTTTATTTTTAGGATTAATTTTTTTTCTTAGGAGTAGTAAATGAGGGAGAAGAAAAGCCTTTGTAAGTTGTTTGACTAGCATATTTAGGCCTAAGTTTGAGTAGTACTTTCCTCTGAGTGCTTGAGTAATGAATAAAATAGCAGACTTTCTCACACCTAAGCTAAGAGTTGTGACTCTGTATATAGCTTATTCTTATTTTGTTGTTCTCTATGATCGTGTCAGTCTTAGAGTAGAATTGATCCATCTTGATTGATACTTGTGCCATGTGTGGTGAGGATTTCTTATATATATTCCATGTTTTGCATCTTAGTCTAGAACTTGCCCTGCATGTTATTCAAGCGAAATAAAAGTGTTGCTTTGTTTAGGAGATGATAATAGGCTTTCTTTGATATGTCTTGTGAATTTTAGCCTTTCCAGATATTGTACCACTAGTTAGCCCTTTGAGCCTGTAGCCTTTTGTTTGGAAGCCGTATTTTTACCTCGAATTTTTTGTTGAATCCCTAGTTTTTGCACCCTACTTCCTTGAGCACCGTTGCTTAGACATTGATATTAATTGATAAATTTGAAGAAAGTGATGATTAAGTAAAAAATAGTGACCAATGATAGCTTCAAAGTGATGAAAAAGTCCTCTTTAAAAGAATATGACATGAAAAAAAAATGAAACGTTCTTGATATGAGGGAAATACTTGTGAAATAATTGATAAAGAGAGGACTGGAAAATAAAGTGTAGAGATGAAAATAATGGTGATGAAGTCTAAAAGTGCAAAGTGCTTAGGGAAGTGTAAGTCACTGTAATACAATTCTCCTACCCATCCCTTGGCCAACATTACAAACCGTTAAAGTCCTATTTGATTCTATTCGAGCACACTTAATTAGTAGAGATGTATATAATAGGCAAGCCTATGGTTCTTTTGTTCATACATGTGAATTCGTTTGTGAGTGCGAGAGTTGTTCTTTGATGCTAAGTCCTTAAATTATATTCATTCTTTGATTTGAGTGTATGGACTATTTATTCTGGTGAAGGCACTTGTTTCATGATAGATAGGTGATGTTATTAGCTTCTTTGACAGAGTAGGTGAGCGAGCTTAAATTTGGTAAGTTAAAGTCCGCCTCTGAGGTTAGGAGGTTAGAAGTTTGTTGTTTGTTTGTAACTTGTATATCTTGCACGATGATAAGGAAGTGTATATCTAATGGATTGAGTTTCTATAGGGCCTAATGATTAGTATCAACTAAAGTGGTTGTATTTCTAGGCTTGATTTATTGAGAGTAGTTTTAATGCTTACTCGAGGACGAGCAAGAGTCTAAGTGTAGGGTGTTGATGTTCGGCCAATAATACATATACTTAACCACTGTTGTCTCATATTCTAGTACTTTTAATCATCATTTGAGTATTAATTATATTATTTTATGCTTAATATTATATTTTAACTGTGTAAAAATAAAACGGTGTGAAGATGAAGAAATTTGGAGCAAAATTAAATAAAACATGGAAGAAAATGAAAGGAAAATAAACAAATATGAAAAAAGAAAAATGAGGGGAACACCACTTGGGTTTTGTCCCCCAAAGTGGAGACAACAAAAACAAAGGAGAAGTTATACTTCAAAAGTAACGCAAAAAAATTGAACGTGAAATCCCGTCACTGCTTCTAGCGCCAGGGTTAGGGCGCTGGCCCTGGACGCTGTGTTGCAGGGGTTTTTCTATTTTGATGGGGACAAGGTATTTTCGTCCATACATGACCTCAACTCGTATAAAAGGGATCCTAAACCTAATTTGGAGAAAATCTAACATACTTTGAAGGAGAATTCATGTGGAGGAACACACACCACGCTTGAAGGAGGCTTCTAACTATTTTTTCTTCTCTTATCTTCTTTTAATCTCATAGTTTATTAGTTCTAGAGTTTTGGGTGCTACATGAACGTTGTAGTTTGAAGCTTGAGTTGCTATTATTATTTTATCATATTGGTTTATTTATTCAATCTTTCACTTAATTATTTGACTGCTTGATCACCAATTGAATACTATCTACAAATCTAGGATTGAACTCGGGAGAGAGAATTCTAGATTGCATATAAGATTGAGTAGAGCAAGATCTTAACTCTAAGGGCGGGCATATTTGCGGTTAGGATAGGAATATACCTAATCGCCTTGCTTGGTTACTATACAGGAATTATTAACACGTTCTTGTTAATTCTAATTCCATAGGAATATAGGCCTTAGGTTAGCTTGATGTAACAACCCGGTCGGTCGTTCCGTGAGATTTGCTCCATTTTCCCCATTTCTGCTTTATCATATATTGCTTAGCCTATTTATGTTGTGTTGGGTCAGTTGGTTTGGGTCCGGAGTGGTCATGGAGAGAATTGAGACATTTAGTCTCCTAAAGTAGCCTAAAAGTTGAGAAAGTCAACTGAGAGTTGAATTGTTGGTGAACGGCCTCAAAATGCGGATTTTATGGCTCGGATAGCTTCGTTAGGCGATTTGGGACTTAGGAGTGTGTTCGAAATGAAGTTGTAATGTCCGGTGTAGAATTAGGCTTGAATTGGCGAAAGTTAGTTTTTGCGATTTTCGTCCGGCAATGGAAAATAGGCTATCGGGGTCAGAATGCGATTTCGGAAGTTGGAACAGGTCCGTAGTGTCATTTTGGGTATGTGTGCAAAAGTTCAGGTCAATCGAAGGTGTTTTGGTTGGTTTCGGCATAGTTGGCGAAATTTGGAAGTTTCAAAGTTCATATGCTTGAATTTGATGTAATTTCGGTGTTTTCATGTTGTTTTTGGTGTTTCGAAGGCTCGACTAAGCTGGAATAATGCTATGGGTTATGTTGGTATGTTTGATTGGGGCCCCGAGGGGCTCGGGATTAATTTTGGATGGTTGGCGGAGTTTTGAACTTGGAAATTTGCAGCAAATAGCTGTTGGTGTAAGTTTCTGGTGTTGGCCGAACCTGCGGATGGGTAGCCGCAGGTGCGACGTCGCAGGTACAAAAGGCCATGCGCAGGTGCGAAAGGAGGCTAGGCAGGGGAAATCCGCGGGTGCAAAGAGTTGCAGGTGCGGAGAAGTAGTCGTAGGTGTGAAAATTGGTCTGTTAGTGGGATTGCGCAGGTGCGCACCTGGGACCGCAGGTATGGGTCCGCAGATGCGATTAAGTATCCGCAGGTGTGGGAATGCTGGGCAGAACAGTATAAAAGAGACCTCCGTGAAATTTTATTCATTTCACTATTGTTGCATGCGATTGGAGCTCATTTGAAGGCAAATTGAAGAAAGAATCTGTGGTTCTTTAGTGGAGGTAAGTTCAAGGGTTATTAAAATCATTTCTATGCTATTTTTTTCGGATTAGGCTTATAAATTGGAGGATTAAAGTAGGAAAAGGTTGGGAAGAATGGGTGGAGAATTGGAAAATTCTTTTGGCAATTCGGGTAGAAAATTGTGGTCCGATTGTGGTATTTTTGGTATGTGTAGAATCGTGGGAGGACGAGGTTTCTAGTGATGTGAAATTTATCGAATTCCGAGATGTGGGCCCGGGGCTCGGGTTTGGCCGAATTTCGAGATTCTTGTATAATTTGATAGTGTTCGATTGGGTTGTGTTCCTTTAGTATATATTAAAGATGTTAAACTGGTTTTGGCTAGATTCAGAGCAATCGGGAGCCAATTTGAGGGGCAAGAGCATAGCGGACTAGTGTTGTGGCCCGGTAGAGGTAAGTAATGGTTATAAATCTTGTCATGAGGGTATGAAACCCTGGACTACATATTTCTCACTGATTTTAGAATGGCACACGTGTCGGATGATGAGTATGTGGCGCGCACTGATTTTTGGATTGGACTTGGTCCTCTCCACGGAAACTATTGAGTTGCATATTTTACTCCAAACCTTATGTTAAATTATGTTCTAAAGATTATTTAAATATCTGGGCTATAAGCCGTGTTTGGGGCCTCGTGCCGATCTGTTTAGACCCCTTGGGGGCTTTTTATTGTTGTTTTCCTCACTGTATATTGATGATTTCACTCAGTCACATTGTGCCTACTGTTTTCGAAACTCAACCTAATTTACACTACTTTGAGATTTAAAAATGATATTTTGGGTCAAGTACCCTGTTTTACTGATTCGCCTGAGGGGCTTTTGAGAGGTTCTGCTGAGTGAGGCCGAGGGCCTGTTTGTGAAGATATGATATGCCACGAGGTGGCTTGATATTAGCACTTGAGCTGAAGGAGCCCCTCCGTAGTCTGCACACACCTTCAGTGAACGCACCGAGTGCCGAGTGATTGGGAGGCATGAGTGACTGTGAGTTATGCCCGAGGGGCTTATTATGAGTGATGGTGAGGTATGCCCGAGGGGCTGATTATGAGTGATTGTGAGGTAGTCCCGAGGGGCTGATTATGAGTGATGGTGAGGTATGCCCGAGGGGATGATTATGAGTGACTGTGAGGCATGCCCAAGGGGCTGATTATGATACACGTTTTTGCCCGATGGGCTACTTATGATTTTACTACTTTCACTCTGAACTTATGAAATATGTTTTGCCCAAGGAGCCTCTTTATGATTTACTTCATTTTCATACTAAATCTTTCGGTTTGAAGTTGTTGAAAATATACATTTCTCAAAGGATTTTTCTGAAAAGGTTTAAGGCATGATGATTTCATATATCTATGTTTATACTGTTGGAAAGAAAGGCCGTGCATATTGTGAATTGATGACATTGATTTCTATGTGATTTCTTGCCACTTAGACTTGATTTATTTTCATTACTACTGAGTTTGTGTACTGACATTACTCCCTGCACCCCTGTGTGCAGATTTAGGTGCAGATACCGAGCATTAGCTATCCATTCCGTGCGGAGCTAGAGTGCGGGATATAGAGTTAGCTGTTCAGCGTCCGCAGCATCTCTGCTTTCCCTTCTTGTTGTATCTAGCTATTTATTTGGAGGTTTTGTATTATAATAGTATACCTTTTTGGCTTATCTCCCTTAGATTCTCATGACAATGTTGGCTCCGGGTTTTGGGGTTAGTTGAACTGCTTATTGGCCTAATTTATTTAGTAAATTCTGTATATTTTATGAAATACTTGAAATTAGTTGGGATTTTTAAAGAAACTGTAAGCATGTGATTATTGGCTATCCTAGTTCCACGATAGGCGCCATCACGGCCGGTTTGGGATTTGTGGTCGTGACAGTTTGGTATTATAGCCTAGGGTACATAGGACTCAACGATCATGAGCAGGTTTAGTAGAGTCTTGCGGATCGGTACAGAGACATCTGTACTTATCTTCAAGAGGATGCCGAACTCTTAGGAAACATTTCTATCTTTCTTGAACTCTTTCGTGCTAATCTATTGACTCTTGAAATCTGAACTTACGTTGTTTCATTTTCTCACAGATGGTGAGGACACGCAATATTGATCAGAGTGACCAGTCACCGACTAGACCAGAGAGAGGTCGAGCCCGCAGTCGAGGCTGTGGTAGAGGTAGGGGCCATCCCAGCAGCCGGGACAGTACCACAGGATCCCCCTATCGATCAGGATCAGGTTCCCGCTGATGGTGTTCCAGCAGGACAGGCTCAGGCACCGACAGTTCCTATGGTTATTCCGGGTCTTCAGGAGACTTTGTCTCAGATATTGACAGTGTGCACCAGTTTGGCTCAGGCAGTCACCATGTCTTCTACTGCCACCACAGCTCAGGCCGGGGGAGGCAATCAGACTCCAGCTGCCCGGACACCTGAGCAGGTTGTACGGGGTATTCAGGCACCGGGAGCAGCCCCAGCTCAGCCAGTTGCTCCGGTCCAGGATTATGTGGTCCCTGCTATGCCTGAGGATGAGCAACGCAGGTTAGAGAGGTTCAGCAGACTTCAGCCTCCGACTTTTAGCGGTACAGAGGGCGAGGATGCCCAGGGGTTTCTAGATAAGTGCCAGAGGATACTACGTACTCCGGGTATTTTGGAGACCAGTGGGGTCTTAGTTGTTACATTTCAGTTTGGGGGTGCTGCCTTTACTTGGTAGGAGTCATTCGAGAGGCGTAGGCCGGTTGGTTCAGCACCTCTCACCTGGCAGCAGTTCTCCACGATCTTTTTGGAGAAGTATGTTCCTCAGTCCCATAGAGAGGAGCAGCACAAGCAGTTTGAGCAGCTGCGCCAGGGAGAGTTATCAGTTACTCGAGATGAGGTTTTTCGAGTTGGCTAGGCATGCTTCAGAGATTGTACCTACTGATAGGGAGAGAGTGAGGAGGTTTGTAAATGGTCTTTCTTATCAGCTCCGACTATTTATGACTCGGGAGAGAGTAACGGGTGCTTCATTCGAGCAGGTTGTTGACATAGCTCGAGATATTGAGTTTGTTCGTCGCCAGGAGCGAGAGGAGAGGGAGTCCAAGAGGACTCTTGGTTTGGGCAGTTCTAGTGGTGCTCCCTTCAGGGGGCAGTTTCAGCAGGGTAGGAGCCGTTCATTCAGTCCTCCTCAGTCAGCCCACCCAGCGTATAGTGGTGCATCTTCGGGGCATGGCCCCCGAGGTTCTCAGTCAGGCCGTACTTCATTTGGTGCCCTCCCAGCTCAGAGTGCAACTCGAGCACCCCCGGTTCAGAGTTCTCCTATGCATGAGTCTTCTAGTGGCCGTTCGGGTGCTAGGGGTTTCTATCGGTCCCCGCCTCCAGCTCTAGGGAGTTGTTTTGAGTGTGGAGAGTTCGGGCACGTGTGGAGGAAGTGTCCCTACCGTCCCGGTGGTTCTTCAGAGCAGAGGGGCCAGCCCTCGACTTCAACTCCAGTTACTTCACCACCGCTTAAGCAGCCAGGGATGGTAGTCAGACAGCCATAGGCCGCCCTAGAGGGGGAGTTCGAGCAGGGGGAGGTCAGGCTCGCATGTCTGCATTTCCAGTGAGGCCAGATGTTGTGGCCTCAGATGCTGTGATCGCAGGTATTGTCTCAGTCTGTTGCCGAGATGCCTTGGCCTTATTTGACCCTGGTTCTACATATTCCTATGTATATTTTTTCCATTTTTTGGATATGCCCCTGAGTCTCTAGTCACCTTTGTTCATGTGTCGACTCCGGTGGGCGATACTATTTTTGTGGACTGTGTGTATCGGTCGTGCATGATATCTATTGGGGGTCTGGAGACCCGAGTGGACATACTGTTACTCAGCATGGTCGATTTTGATGTGATATTGGGCATGGATAGGTTATCTCTGTGTCATGTTGTTCTTGATTGTCACGCTAAGACCGTGACCTTAGCCATGCTAGGGTGTCCGAGGGTTGAGTGGAGAGGTTCTTCGGAGTATATGCCTAGCAGGGTGATTTCCTACCTGAAGGCTCAGCGCATGGTTGAGAAAGGGTGTTTATGTTATCTGGCCTTCGTGAGGGATGTCAGTGGTGAGACTCCCGCTATTGATTCAGTTCCTATGGTCCTTGACTTTCTGGACGTATTTCTTGCAGACCTGCCAGGCATGCCACCTGACAAGGATATTGATTTTGGTATTGACTTGGTGTCAGGCACCCAACCTATTTCTATTTCACATTATCGTATGGCACCAGGGGAGCTAAAGGAATTGAAGGAGCAGCTTTAGAAACTCCTAGATAAGGGGTTCATTCGGTCTAGTGTGTCACCTTATGGTGCACCGGTGTTGTTCGTGAAGAAGAAGGATGAGTCCATGCGTATGTGCATTTATTATCGGCAGCTGAACAGAGTTACGGTGAAGAAATGGTATCCCTTGCCCCGCATTAATGATTTGTTTGACCAGCTTCAGGGAGCTAGAGTGTTTTCCAAGATTGACTTGAGATGTGGGTATCATCAGTTGAAGATTCTGGATTCTGACATTCCGAAGACTGCTTTTAGGACCATATATGGTCATTATGAGTTCTTGGTTATGTCATTTGGGCTGACCAATGCCCCAGCTGCGTTCATGCAATTGATGAATAGCGTGTTTCAGCCTTACCTTAATTCTTTCGTCATTGTGTTCATTGATGACATCCTGGTTTATTCTCGTAGCCAGGAAGAGCATGCTCATCATTTGAGAGTTGTGTTACAGAGGTTGAGGGAGGAGAAGCTTTATGCAAAACTCTCCAAATGTGAGTTTTGGGTTGGTTCGGTAGCTTTCTTGGGGCACGTGGTGTCTAGTGAGGGTATTCAGGTTGATCCGAAGAAGATAGAGGCGGTGCAGAGTTGGCCCAGACCGTCCTCAGCTACAGAGATTAGGAGTTTCCTTGGTTTGGCGGGATATTATCGTCTCTTTGTGGAGGGATTCTCTTCTATTGCTTTGCCTTTGACCAGATTGACCCAGAAGGGTGCTCCATTCAGATGGTCAGATGAGTGTGAAAAGAGATTTCAGAAGCTCAAGTCAACATTGACCACAACTCTAGTACTAGTTTTGCCTACTGGTTCGGGTTCTTACACAGTCTATTGTGATGCTTCTAGAGTTGGTTTGGGAGCGGTATTGATGCAGGACGGTAGGGTGATTGCCTACGCGTCTAGACAATTGAAGGTGCACGAGAAGAATTATCCAGTGCACGATCTTGAGTTAGCTGCCATTGTTCATGCTTTGAAGATTTGGCGGCATTATTTGTATGGAGTGCAGTGTGAGATTTTCACTGATCATCGTAGTTTGCAGTATCTGCTGAGGTAGAAGGACTTGAATTTGCGTCAGAGGAGATGGTTAGAGCTTCTCAAGGATTATGACCTCACTATCTTATATCATCCGGGGAAGGTCAATGTACTGGCCGATGCCTTGAGTTACAGAGCAGAGAGTTTGGGGAGTCTAGCCTACCTTCCAGTAGTAGAGCGGCCATTAGCCCTTGATGTTCAGGCCTTAGAAGGTTGGTTGGTGAGATTGGATCTATCAGAGCCCCCTCGGGTATTGGCTTGTGTAGCCTCCAGGTCTGCTCTTTACGATCAGACTAGAGCACGCCAGTATGATGATCCACATTTGCTTGTTCTTCAGGACAGGGTCCATCGTGGTGATGCCAGGGATGTGGATATTGGTGATGATGGGGTCATGAGGATGCAGGGCCGGATTTGCGTGCCCAATGTAGATGGGATTCGAGATTTGATTCTAGTAGAGGCCCATAGTTCGCGGTATTCCATCCATCCGGGTGCCGCAAAGATGTATCAGGTTTGAGGCAGCATTATTGGTGGAGGAGTATGAAGAAAGATATTGTTGAGTTTGTGGCTCGGTGTCTTAACTGTCAGCAGGTCAAGTATGAGCACCAGAGACCAGGTGGATTGGTTCAGAGATTTGAAATTCCGGAGTGGAAGTGGGAGCGGATCACCATGGACTTCATAGTTGGACTCCCACGGACTTCGAGGAGGTTTGATGCTACACGGGTTATTGTGGATCGGCTGACCAACTCCGCGCACTTCATTGCTATTGGTACTACTTATTCTTCGGAGCGGTTAGCTAAGATTTATATCAGGGAGATTGTCCGATTGCATGGGGTTCTAGTTTCTATCATTTCCGATAAAGGTACTCAGTTCACATCTCAGTTTTGGAGAGCCGTATAGAGAGAGTTGGGTACTCAGGTCGAGTTGAGCACAGCATTTCATCCTCAGACCGACGGGCAGTCGGAGCGTACCATTCAGATTTTGAAGGATTTTTTGCGTGCTTGTGTGATTGACTTTGGTGGTTCATGGGACCAGTTTCTGCCACTAGCGGAGTTTGCATATAATAACAGCTATCAGTCGAGTATCCAGATGGCTCCGTATGAGGCTTTATATGGTAGGAGGTGCGGATCTCCGGTTGGTTGGTTTGAACCGGGCAAGGCTAGGCTATTGGGCACAGACTTGGTTCAGGATGCGTTGGGTAAGGCAAAGTTGATTCAGAAGCGGCTTCGCACGGCGCAGTCTAGGCATAAGAGTTATGCAGACCGGAAGGTCCGATATGTATCTTTCATGGTTGGGGATAAGGTGTTGCTGAAGGTGTCGCCCATGAAGAGTGTTATGAGATTCGGGAAGAGGGGAAAGCTAAGTCCCAGGTTCATTGGGCCATTTGAGGTGCTTCAAAGGGTTGGGGAGGTGGCCTATAGGCTTGCTATACCTCACAGTTTATCGAGTATTCATCCAGTATTCCATGTTTCGATATTCCGGAAGTATGTTGGTGACCCGTCTCATGTTTTGGACTTCAGCATGGTTCAGCTCGAGGGTGATATGTCATATGAGGTAGAGCCAATGGTTATTTTGGGTCGACAGGTCAGGAAGCTGAGGTCTAAGGATATAATTTCAGTGAAGGTTCAGTGGAGAGGGCAGCCAATGGAGGATGCCACCTGGGAGACCGAGCGGGATATGCGGGACCTATATCCTCACTTATTTGAGACTCTATGTATGTTTCTAGACTCGTTCGAGGACGAACGTTTATTTAAGATGGGGAGGATATAACGACTCGACCGGTCGTTCCATGAGATTTGCCTAGTTTCCCCCATTTCTAATTTATCATATATTGCTTAGCCTGTTTATGTTGTGTTGGGTCAGTTGGTTTGGGTCCGGAGTGGTCATGGAGAGAATTGAGGCATTTAGTCTCCTAAAGTAGCCTAAAAGTTGAGAAAGTCAACTGAGAGCTGACTTGTTGGTGAACGACCTCGGAATACAAATTTTATGGCTCGGATAGCTTCGTTAGATAATTTGGGACTTAGAAGTGTTTTCGGAATGACGTTTTAATGTCCGGTGTAGAATTAGGCTTGAATTGGCGAAAGTTAATTTTTGGCGATTTCTGGTCGGCAGTGGAAAATAGGCTATCGGGGTCGGAATGGGATTCCGGAAGTTGGAACAGGTCCGTAGTGTCATTTTGGGTATGTGTGCAAAATTTTAGGTCAATCGGAGGTGTTTTGGTTGGTTTCAGCGTAGTTGGTGAAATTTGGAAGTTTCAAAGTTCATAGGCTTGAATTTGATGTAATTTCGGTGTTTTCATATTGTTTTTGGTGTTTCAAAGGCTCGACTAAGTTGGAATAATGCTATGGGGTGTGTTGGTATGTTTGGTTGGGGCCCCGAGGGGCTCGGGATTGATTTCGGATGGTTGGCGGAGTTTTGAACTTGGAAATTTGCAACAAATAGCTGCTGGTGTAAGTTTCTGGTGTTGGCCGCACCTGCGGATGGGTAGCCGCAAGTGCGACGTCACAGGTGCGAAAGGCCATGCGCAGGTGCGAAAGGAGTCTAGGCAGGGGAAATCCGCAGGTGCGAAGAGTTGGCTGCACCTGCGAAGCCGCAGGTGCGGAGAAGTGGCCGTAGGTGCGAAAATTGGTCCGTTAGTGGGATTGTGCAGGTGTGCACCTGGGACCGCAGGTGTGGGTCCGTAGGTGCGATTAAGTGTCCGCATGTGCGGGAATGCTGGGCAGAACAGTATAAAAGAAACCTCCGTGAAATTTTATTCATTTCACCATTGTTGCATGCGATTGGAGCTCAATTTAAGGCAAATTGAAGAGAGAATCCTTGGTTCTTCAGTGGAGGTAAGTTCCCGGGTTATTAAAATCATCTCTATGCTATTTTGTTCGGATTAGGCTTGTAAATTGGAGGATTAAAGTAGGAAAAGGTTGGGAAGAATGGGTGGAGGATTGAAAAATTCTTTTGGCAATTCGGGTAGGAAATTGTGGTCCGATTGTGGTGTTTTTGGTATGTGTAGAATCGTGGGAGGACGAGGTTTCTAGTGATCTGAAATTTATCGAATTCCGAGATGTGGGCTCAGGGCTCGAGTTTGGCCGAATTTTGAGATTCTTGTATAATTTGATAGTTTACGATTGGGTTGTGTTCCTTTAGTATATATTAATGATGTTAAACTGGTTTTGGCTAGATTCGGAGCAATCGAGAGCCAACTTGAGGGGCAAGAGCATAGCGGAATAGTGTTGTGGCCCGGTAGAGGTAAGTAATAGTTATAAATCTTGTCTTGAGGGTATGAAACCCTGGACTACATATTTCTCACTGATTTTAGAATGGCTCACATGTCGGATGGCGAGTATGTGGCACGCAGTGATTTTTGGATTGGACTTGGTCCTCTCCGCGGCAACTATTGAGTTGCATACTTTACTCCAAACCTTATGTTAAATTATGTTCTAAAGATTATTGAAATATTTGGGCTATAAGCCGTGTTTGGGGCCTCGTGCCGATTTGTTTAGACCTCTTGGGGGCTTTTTACTGTTGTTTTCCTCACTGTTTATTGATGATTTCACTAAGTCACATTGTGCCTAATGTTTTCGAAACTTAGCCTGATTTACACTACCTTGAGATTTATAAATGATGTTTTGGGTCAAGTACCCTGTTTTACTGATTCGCCCAAGGGGCTTTTGAGAGGTTCTGTTGAGTGAGGCTGAGGGCCTGTTTGTGAGGATATGATACGCCACGAGGTGGCTTGATATTAGCGCTTGAGCTGAAGGAGCCCCTCCTGAGTCTGCACACACCTCCAGTGAGCGCACCGAGTGCCGAGTGATTGGGAGGCATGAGTGACTGTGAGTTATGGCCGAGGGGTTGATTATGAGTGATGGTGAGGTATGACCGAGGGGTTGATTATGAGTGACTGTGAGGTATGCCCGAGGGGCTAATTATGAGGGATGGTGAGGTATGACCGAGGGGCTGATTATGAGTGACTGTGAGGCATGCCCGAGGGGCTGATTATGATACACATTTTTGCCCGATGGGCTACTTATGATTTTACTACTTTCACTCTGAACTTATGAAATATGTTTTGCCCGAGGGGCCTCTTTATGATTTACTTCATTTTCATAATAAATCTTTCGGTTTGAAGTTTATGAAAATATACATGTCTCAAAGGATTTTTCTGAAAAGGTTTAAGGCATGATGATTTCATATATCTATGTTTATACTGTTGGAAAGAAAGGTTGTGCATATTGTGAATTGATGACATTGATTTCTATGTGATTTCTTGCCACTTAGACTTGATTTATTTTCATTACTACTGAGTTTGTGTACTGACATTACTCCCTGCACCCCTGTGTGCAGATTCAGGTGCAGATACCGAGCATTAGCTATCCATTCCGTGCGGAGCTAGAGTGCGGGATATAGAGGTAGCTGTTCAGCGTCCGCAACATCTCTGTTTTCCCTTCTTGTTGTATCTAGCTATTTATTCGGAGGTTTTGTATTATAATAGTATACCTTTTTGTCTTATCTCCCTTAGATTCTCATGACATGTTGGTTCCGGGTTTTGGGGTTGGTTGAACTGTTTATTGGCCTAATTCATTTAGTAAATTCTGTATATTTTATGAAATACTTGAAATTAGTTGGGATTTTTAAAGAAACTGTAAGCATGTGATTATTGGCTATCCTAGTTCCACGATAGGCGCCATCACGGCCGGTTTGGGATTTGGGGTCGTGACACTTGAATAGACAAGTAGTACTTCAGGAGAAGGCTAAGAGTAATATTAACACTATCAACCAATAAATCAGATAAATTAATTAGAGGATTTAAGTGGAAGACTCAACGGGGTTGTTAGCTAACCCATAGCTCTAGAATATATGCTCTTCTTGAATTCGTGTCTAATTTCACCAACTTGTTTCTTTATTTTCTTAATTTGTTATTCTAGATTAGTTTTAGTTAAATATTCATACGTTAGGATTCACTTGAATAGATTAATTGTCTTAGTTTAATTTAGTTGATAGTTAATCACAAGTACATGTGGGTTCGATATCTGGATTTAGAATCCTATATTACTTGTCGACCACGTATACTTGCGTGTGTGTTTGGGAATAACACACCACAATTACCACAACCGAGACACCCACTATGAAGAGACCTTCTGTGAATCTAAATTCGTCTCTTCCACCTTCCTGATTCTGAAATGCATAATCCACAATAATATAGAAATACCGCGAGCATCGACACCATCCAATGTAAATCTTATATTCGAGCCACAACTACTATGCCACCACTTAATCTTTCTGATTATGAACTCATCAATAAGGCATGAGAATCAAATTCGTTCCATAATTAAACAACATGGAAAACCTTCCAACGCACTCATAACTCAGGACTACACGTCACATCGAGACAGAAATCAAGCAGCCATCAGTCCTTTTTACACCTCAAGCAAACTCTTCTCTTCACATTCAAGTCATTTGAACATAGCCCGTAGTCACATCCTACTCATCATTTAGTCATCCAACCATTCGCCAACCACTAATTCCACTCATAGGGACACTACCGGACGTATAAGTCCAAAAGCACATGCACACACAATCAAAATTCCCGTGCTCAAGCTGCAGTCAAAACTTGGACTCAAGTCCTCCAGACTGACCCATCATCAGCACACAAAAATCACATCTCGCACCTCATCCATGGAAGCACAAGCCATCGTTGCATAGCCGATACCGAGCGCTCACATGCGCATACGAATGCGTGGAAGGAATTCAAAGAGTTACGCTTCAAGCTGAATCAATGCCCCATGAAAAGGAAAGAAAGATGGGAATTTTATCCTAAATGCCCCGTAGCCTCTCGAAGATAGGTATGGACGTCATCATACCGATCTGCAAGACTCTACTAGACACTTGCTCATGGTAGAACCTACGAACCTAGTGCTCTGATACCAACTTGTCACGACCCAAAAACCACTAGTCGTGATGGCACCTAACTCGAACCGCTAGGTAATCCAACTAACACTCAAACAATCCAAATGAAATTATAGGAAAATAGTGAAGAATTATCTGGACATTTACATATTAACCCAAGAATTGGTAGTACGAATCATGAGCTTCTAAGACTTGGAATTTACAAAGCTGATACAAATAATAACATGATCTTATTGAATGTTACATAAATAGGTTAACAAAAATCTAAATCTACCAAGGACAAGTGGCAGCTATATCCGGAATGCACGAACATCTTCAAGGTCAGCTCCCGACATCACCAGCAGCTCCGCTCCAAAAATTTGCGCGCAAGGTGCAGAAGTGTAGTATGAGTACAACCGACCCCATGTACCCAGTAAGTATTTTGTCTAACCTCATCGAAGTAGTGACAAAGCTTTTTAGTTAAAAGATGCTCATTGATAAAATATGTACTGTAAACTAGCAATAGAATTATACTACAATATAACAGAATAGAGTACACGAAACGAATGTACAAAGCAATAACGGAGTTCTAGAAGAGATCACAATTCAACAGTTCCCGATATCTCGACCAATCTTTTCCTTCAAACAAAAACAATTAAACCACAATAGTCACCCTACAACTTTCATAGCGTGATGAATATACTCTGATATCAAGTCAATTGCACGGTAACACCCTTTGTGCATTTATCTCATCCTCACCAAATATGCGCAAAACAGTACTAACCATATGACAGAAATGCCGGTAAAAATAATGACAAAGTAGGAAATATGCAAGTAGCAATAATGAACAAGGATGTACATAAGGTCATCAATAATAGACTAGGCGGGTAGGGGTAATGACAACAATTAGGAAAAAGAATATAACTTTAACTAACTATCATGGTGGAGGCATAAATATAGATATAACGAATAAGAGGGGAACATATGGTCTTTATAAATTAACAAGTAGAAGCATAAATGAATAACATGGCGGAAGCCCTGTACTAAGTGCAACAAAATAGATACGACAAAGATGTAAGGACAGCATGAAGTAGGCATGGTATTTGCAAGTTTAGTAAGTAGAAGGCATGAGCAATACAATAACAAATAAGATAGAGAACAAGGACATGGCATTAACCATAAGTCACATAAGAATCATAAATACGACAATAACAGCTCAATGTAAAGGCATGAACGTATACACAAAGAAAAGATATCACAATATAATACATGTCCCTCATCCTCACATGCACAGAAACACCCATCGCGCCATGAACTCATGATAATATAAATGAAATGGCACGGCATCACCCTTTGTGCTTTACACTCACATAACATGGAACGACATCGCCCTTCGATATTTTACTCACAAATGATATGGTACGGCATTACCCTTCGTGCTTTTACTCTCAATCGATATGGCACGGTATCACCCTTCATGCGTTTACTTTCAATAATATGGCACGACATCACCTTTCATGCTTTTACTCTCAAATAATATGGCACGACATCACCCTTCATGCTTTTACTCTCAAATACTATTGCATAGCATCACCCTTCGTGATTTACACTCTCCCTCACATGATAATGTATATACAATGGAACGACATCACCCTTCCTGCTTTACACTCTTCCTTACCAAGCATATGTATATCAATGACAAACAAGGCAGGAAGCATAAATAACGTCAAGGAGAATGTTTAAACGAACATTCCAAATGAATCCCAATCACAACTTTCCAAGCCAACAATAGTTCAATAAACCCGCAATAATTTTATTATTCAAATATTTCAACAAATCTCATGAATGATCTACAACACGAGTATAGAATCTAGTATCTCAAGCATATCGGTCGTAGCAATATATTAATGATTAAGCATAGTGACGACCAAATTACACACATCAATGTATTCTCAGAATTCCATCAAATTTGATCAAGTTATAATAAGGTAAGTCTTAGTTTCTAACATTTAGTACTATGTCCTTAGTATGTAGGAGTCGTGTAAGGCATGAAGCAAGAAGGTCACCTGATTCTACAAGACACAATTTATGACATAATTTACCCCCGAGTATGGTTAATCCTGGCACATGTATCTATGCTTGTCACCTCATATATGTATCATCCCCGCATGTAGCAAACAATTTCAAATAGTAGGATAAATTCCCTCAACAAAGTTAGGCAAGATTTACCTCAATTCGGCTAACTCAATACTCAATTTAGCTTTTTCCTTTACAAATTCACCTCCGCTCGGCTTAATCTAGCCAAAGACGACTTAGAAACATCACACAATGCAAGGGAAAACAATTTCAATTATAAAGATGTGATTTTAAACAATTTCTAAAAAGTCAACCCCCGAGCACACCCCCGGGCTCGCCAGGTCAAAACTCGAGTCCAGGTAGGTCTTGACTACCCATATCTTTAGGAGTCTAGCACGAACTTGTTCACGCAATCAAATTGTCAAAATAACCTATATAAGCACGAATCGTACGCCAAAACACATGAACATCAAAGTGAACTTCAAGAACTTCTAGAATCGCAACCTAGCGTCCGAACCATATCAAATCAACTCCAATTGGAGCCAAATTTTGCAGACAAGTTCTACATGATGAAACAAACCTACTCGGAGCTTCAAATCACACATAACAACCTTGAAACGATGAATAGCACCTCAAGTCAAAATAAATGTACCTTGAAACTTCAACTTCTACAACTAATGCAGAAATCTATCAAATCACGTCCAATTGACCTCAAATTTTGCAGACAAGTCACATTTGACATTACGGACCTACTCCAACTTCCGGAATCAGAATCTAATCCCGATATCAAAAAGTCCACTCCTAGTTAAACTTCCCAAAAATCCAATTTTCTCCATTTCAAGACTAATTCGACTATGGACCTCCAAATTACAATCCTGACGCGCTCCGACGTCTAAAATCACCCAACGGAGCTAAAGGAACTGATGAAACTCCATTCCGAGATCCAATGCTAAAATGTCAAACTTGGTCAACTCTTCCAACTTAGAGCTTAAATCTTAAAGTTCATTCTTCCAAATCGATTCCTGATAACTTGAAAATCATAATGCATCATGCGGATATACTTGAGCACTAAAACTATCGAGCAAAGTGTAGATGCTCAAAATGACTAGTCGGATCGTTGCACTTGAAAATTTCATTTGGTTTGGTGTTCGATTCATAGATCTAGGTGTTATTTCGGTGTTCTGATCGCGCAAGTGAGTTCGTATCATATTTTTGAACTTGTGTGCACATTTGGTTTGGATCCCCAAGGGCTCGGGTGAGTTTCGTATAGGCTACAAATGGTTTAAACTTAAAAAAATCTGGTATGTTTAGCTTCCGTTGGTTATTAGTGTCATGCTCTTCGCGATCGCGAAGCTTCTCTCGCGAACGCGAATGGGAGTTTGGGACAGGGGAGATTTTCTTCATCGCGAATGCGGTAGCTGGGTCACAAATGTAGAACACTGTGGGCCTTACCTTTCGCGAACGCGACCATCTTCCTGCGAACGTGTAGGCTTAGACCTGGGAGGAGGGGGAACAGCCTTCGCGAACGCGTAGGAGGACTCGCGAAGGCGAAGTCCATTTAGGGTGCTGCACTTCGCGAACACGGCAGGACCTTCGCAAACGCGTAGAAGGCCTGCCGCCCAGACCTTAAAACATTTCAAAATCGGGATTTCTCCCATTTTTCATAACCCTTCTATTAGAGCTCGTCCTAGGGGCGATTTTCAAGAGAAAACTCAACATCAATTCATAGGTTTGTACACTTTAACTCATTTCTTTCTATTTCTAACATCACCCATTAATTTCTAGCCTTAATCTTTGTTCTTCCATGATAGAAACTAGGGATTTAGGAAGAATTGGGGGGGGGG
>ML413338.1:53878-70543 GCA_005239525.1 Nicotiana knightiana
TTAGCTTGGGAATTTAGACCTCAAATTGAGGTTGGATTCCGAAGCTAATTACATAATCGGGCTCGGGATGAATGGGTAAATGGATTTTGGTCAGAACCTCGGGTTTTTACCAAGCGGGCCCGAGGTCGATTTTTTATTTTTGGGGAAAAGTTTGGAAATTCTAAATTTATGCATTGTAATTGATTCCTTTAGAAATATTTGATATTATTGAGTCGATTGTGGTTAGATACGGGTGGTTTGGAGACAGATTCGAGGGGAGAGGCCCTGGTAGAGCTCTAAGTTGACTGTGGAGCGAGGTGTCGAGTGCTTATACGTCGCCAAAAAACTTGTTTCCTTGATTTTTCGCTTTTCCTTAATTATGTCCTTCCTTGGTTTAACTATTATGTACCCTAAATGACTTCCATGCTTTAATTGCTACTTGTTAATCATTTTTTATCCTGTTATAAATGCTAGACCTCTTCACGTTTTCCTGACTTGCTACTATATGCCTTAATTGACGCACTTGCACTTTCTAATTGTCATTTACTGGTCTGGTCTTGTCGTGTAGTATTGCATATGTGAATTTACAAGTTGGTACAAGGTTTACTTACTATTTTAGCTTTATATTCATAAGTTATGATGGTTCTTGTGAATTTGAGTTATGAAATTTATTGTACTTCGTGATTAATTGTACTGATATGGTGGGATCGGGTTGCATGACACAATAGGTGAAATAAAGGTGGATTGATAGGGAGGAATAAGGGTGAATTTGTACTGATTGGTGGGATCGGATTGCACGCCGCAACAGGTGGAATAAGGGTGGATTGATACGGTGAAATAAGGGTGAATTATGATACTGATATTGTTATATGGTAGAATCGAGTTGCACGCCGCAACATATATATATATATATATATATATATATATATATATAATTTATTGTTTTTGATGTTGTTACAATGAAATAAGGGAGGATTCTATGTTGTACGGTGGAATCTAGTAGCATGCCGCAACAACTTATGTGATTCTATTTCCTTGAACTGTTTTGGTTTTCGGTATTTTCATTTGAAACTCTAAGGATTGGTAATTCTAAAGGACACGACCTTATTTTCTTGAGGCTATAGCTATTATTATATACTACGTACAAGTTTTAGTTTGAGTGACCCGCCTTAGCCTCGTCACTACTTCGTCCAGGTTAGGCTCGGCACTTACAAAATACATGAGGTTGGTTGTACTCATACTAGACCTTGCACTTCTTGTGCAGATTTTGGAGTCGATCCCAGCGACAGTTATTAGCGTGTTCGGATTGGACAACTTGTGGATACTTGAGGTACAACTGCTCAGCGCTCACAACTCCTGGAGTCCCCTTCCTTTTATTTGGATGTGTACTTTCTTTTCATCAGCTTTATGTGTATTTCATACCCTTGTTTGTACTATTCTAGTAGCTTGTGTACTCATGACACCAGGTCCAGGGTTGTATCAGACATTTGGCTGCTTTAGCTTCCGCAAATATTACTTTGGATTATTGCAGTTATTTCAGTTATTTCAGTTCTTTCTCATTAATTAATTTAAAATGTTAAAAATGGATAAATTACTCTCATGTTGTCTTGCCTAGAAAGTGAAATGTTAGGCGCCATCACGATCCCGACGTTGGAAATTTTGGGTCGTGACTGTCAATCTTTCAGAGAATTTTTTACTTTGTGATTAAGTTACTTTTTCCTTATAAATAGAGGAATTTTATCCCATTGTAATTCATCTCAAAATCAATAGAATTCTCTGCAATATTATTCTTTTCTTTATTGTTTTATTTCACGTTATCAACACGAGACTCTACCGTCTCAAGAAGCTCTTTGAGAAGACTAAGGTATAAACTTTATCCTCTTTTAACGATGAATGATATTATGAAATTAAAGTTCGTTGCCCTTGAAATTTCGGGAAAGAATTATATGTCATGGGTGTTGGATGCTGAAATCCTTTAGATGCAATGGGTCTTGAAGATGCCATTAAAGATAAAAATATAGCATCTACCCAAGATTGTGCTAAGACCTTGATTTTCTTGCGCCATAACTTTGATGAAGGGTTAAAAATAGAATATTTTCATAGTCAAAGACCCACTTATTTTGTGGAATGGCTTAAAGGAAATATATGAAAACTTAAAGTTGGTCACACTTCCACAAACGCGATATGATTGGGCTCATATGAAGCTCCAAGACTTTAAGTCCATTTCTGAATACAATTCGGTGATGTTCAAAATTACTTCTAAATTGAAACTCTGTGGAGATGATATCAGTGACTATGATGTGCTTGAAAAAATGTTGACAACGTTTTATGCCTCCAATGTGGTCTTGCAACAGCATATCGACATAAAGGTTTCAAGAAGTAATTTAAGTTGAATCTCTTCTCCTTGTGGATGAAGGAAACAATTACTTGCTCTTCGAAATCACAACAATCAACCTATTGGGTCTACACCATTGCCTGAAGTGAATGAGGTGTATTCCCATTATGCTAAGCGTGGAAAAGGTCGTGGCCATGTTCGTGGCCGTGGCCAAAGAAATTTTTTTTATGGTGTTAATCATACCCTAAAGAAAAATAACCACCAAAAGTGGAAAGGGAAAGATTAGAAGCCAAAGGCAAAGGGTTCAGAAACTGAATGATATCGTTGTGGTGGAAAAGGACATTGACCAAATATTTACCGTACACCAAGACATTTGGTTGAACTTTGTCAAGCATCTCTAAAGAATAAAGGCCCTGAAGCTAACTTTGCCTCTGACAATGAATTTGACATTACCCACTTAGATGTGACAGACTTCTTTGAGCACCCTGATGAAAATATAGGCCACTTGATCGATGACGGGTCCGTGATTAAAGATGATTTAGTGGTTTAGTTTTTATTTTTGCTTATTCGTAGTAGCTAGTGAATAAACATCACGTAATCATAGTTCTTTACATGAGTAGTAGTCCTTAGGACTCCCTTCAGTCCAAAATAAGTGATTTTTTGGTTGTTTTCACACAAACATATTAAGAAATTCACCTTTTAACATTAATTAGCAATGAAATTGACCATATTAACCGTTACTATCTCTTTACATAAACACTCCTAACACATACTCCAACATTATTTACTTCAAGGGCAATGTGGAAAAAAAATATCACTCTTGAAATTTGAAAAAATCACTTATTATGGACAGGAGGGAGTATTAATTAGTATTTTGTTTTATGAATCTCGCCACAAAATTCAATCTCTCTCTCTCTGTCTCTCTCTCTCTCTCACTCTCAGTCTCCCTACACACATACACACACAAAAAGAAAATAAAATGTTGGGTCCCCCATGATCGATCGCCATGGTAAAATCTAGAAAGCCAAGGTCCTCAGGATTAGAGATGAAGCCCAATCCCCAGAAAGCAAACAAGCAAGTAAGTGGTTGAAACCTTCATCAAAAGAACTGAGATCAAGCAGTTGAAAATCAAGGTCGCAAAACCAACTACCGTTTCAAACTAACAAATTGTTCTTTGTTTGAAAATAGGAAACATGTGCAAAAGCAACCGTGTAAAAGCAGGTGCAATCAAAAGGAATTACGCAAGAGCTAGAAAGAGCTCTGCAGCATTGACTCCAAAGAAAAGGAAGTTTCCTCCAAAAATCTTTTCCCGCATATATATAAAAAAGAAGAAATGAAGTTGAATATGATGCAATCCTAAAGTAGCATAGGGTCCTCAACCCCTAGCCAAACATTTTCCAGCCAAGGATATCCCAGTCCTCAATTGATGCCAACATAGGGTCCCGCACCCAGGCAGACACCGGCATAACCTGGTGATCTCTTCTTTTTCTGACAACAATATAACTTGTTGATCACTCCCTTTTCCAGGAAACAACATAACCTATTGACCTTTCCGGAAATCAGCATAACCTGGTGATCTTCCTGACAACAACATAACCTGTTGATTATTTTTAGACACTGGCATAACCCAGTGATCTCTTCCCCAGGCAATGGCATAACCTGTTGACCTTCCCAGACACCGACATAACCCGGTGATCTCTTCTTTTCTGACAACAACACAACCTGTTGAGCACTCCCTTTTCCAGGAAACAACATAACCTGTTGACCTTTCCGAACACCAGCATAACCTAGTGATCTTCCTGACAACAGCATAACCTGTTGATCATTTTCAGACACTGGCATAACCCAGTAATCTCTTCCCCATGCAATGGCATAACCTGTTGACCTTCCCAGACACCGGCATAACCTGGTGATCTCTTCCTTTCTGACAACAATATAACCTGTTGATCGCTCCCTTTTCCCCAAGCAACAACATAACCTGTTGACCTCTCCAGACACCGGCATAACCCGGCGATCTTCCTGACAACAGCATAACCTATTGATCATCTTCAGACACTGGCATAACCCAGTGATCTCTATTTTCAGGCAACATCATAACTTGTTGACCTTTCCAGACACCAGTATAATCCGGTGATCGTTTCTTCTCCAGACACTGGCATAACCCCAGTGATCTCTTTTCCTAAGACACCGGCATAACCTGGTGATCTTCCTAACAACAACATAACCTGTTGATCGCCTCCAGACATTGGCATAACCCAGTGATTTTCTTTTGTGACAACAACATAACATGTTGATCCCTCCCCAGACACCGGCATGACCTGGTGATCTCTTTTTGATGACAATACGAGCTGTCGATCTTTTCCAACATAGGGTCCCCAATCCCTAGTTGATTTCACCTTTCAGGCATAGGGTATCCACCCCCCTAGTCGGCATTCACTCCGGGAACACAGTTCTCGGCCTTTTATTGCTTTCAATAATAAAATAGCATAGATTTTATTAGAATAACTCACGAAATTTTTCTAGTGAAAACTGGGGCAGAACATTTCGTTCGTTTGTTTTGATTTCGTGCAGATTACGTTTCTAGAACATTGGAACTCGAGACGACCAAAAGAAGAAGTTTTGATCCAAAATAACAAATCAAAAAGAAGAAAGAGAAGATTGAATACAAAAGTGCACAAACGGGGAGGATGTGGACTATTCAGGACGATATTGAAGTCATCCATCCAGTATATCCCGTTTTGATCCGAGGAACAACAAGACAAAACCAGCACCTGCGACTATCTAGAAAGATCAACGGTTGAGAACTATCTGATCCCTAAACTATATAAATGTCCAAACCACACCCCACCCCCTAATTTCACCAAAGCCTCACACCACCACCCCCCTGTCCGTCTCTCTCTCATCTCTCTAAACCACAAACCCTAGACGCCACCCTCCGCCCGCCGAAAATCGCCTCCGGCGGCGGAGCTTCTCTAAAGACCACCAAAACTTCACCAGGTGATCCCTACGGTCTCCTCAATCCCGTCCCAACATTTATTTTCACAAAAAACCGCCCAGTTATGAGTAATTTCAGATCTGAAACTAGCGGAACCCTAAATCGTGCTAATGGAAACTCCAAGCGGCTCTGTGACTTAAACTCACATGAGTCGATGGCTCTTGACAAGATCCATCGATTCATGTGAGTGAGGGGTCACTTTTGAAGGTCGCCAAGGTCCGGCCAAACTCCGGCAAGTCGCCGTAGTATCCCCCTTTTCCTTTCTATCTATTTCTTTCCTGATTATTACATGAACATGCCTAATCATTGTTGTATTATTGCATCCCTGTTTAGATTAGCTTCTTCCTTTTTTTTTTCTCTTTTTCTTCTTCTTCTATTCTGTCCCAGATCTCTCATATTTGTTTACGTGCTCTTTTTCCTTGATTAATCCAAAAACCTGAATGTATTTCATGGTTAATTCGTTAGTAACTAACCTAGGTTTTTGTCACTGTTTTCAAATGTACGCTCATTTCTTGTTCCTTGATCCGTTTAGTTAATTGATTCTGTCTATGTGCTTGATTAGGTAGCCGATACTTAAGATTAAAATATGTCCATGACAGTCATATATTTGTTCTTGGTCAGATTCCTTTTGAATATCATGACTGATAAGCTGCTTTCTCATGAGTTTGTTTGGTTATGAATTCGTTTGGTCAACTAGTTCGTTTTGATATGCATATAGATTGTCTTGAGTTTCTTTTATAGTTAGTTTTCCCTAACCTACTGTTTCATTAATAAAACGTTGATCCTAATATGTTAAATTACTCCGAGGCTTGGGTCATTAATTAGGTGAAAGTTAATCTCTAGTTTAATGTTAGGCAACTACAATGTTTAGTTGCCTAATAGCCTATTTGAGTAATTAGGCTGATATTTAAACCAATGAAGGTGACTAAATTCTTAGATTGCCTAAGTTGTAGTAATTAGTTAAGTCTAATCGAACTGAAATGGGTCAATTAACCTAATTCCTAATTAAGATAATCAATTAGGATTAACCAAAGTAATTTGTAAAATCAATTAACCTAAGTCTAAGGACTTTGAACTAATTAATATAATTCAATCAATGACTAATCAACTGTAGGCACTTAATCAATTAACCTTCAACTAGTTTGACTCAACCATTAGTTAAGAATAACTAATGGCTAAACTAATTAGATAACTAGGGTTAACTAACCAAACTTTAAATAATAACCCAAGTGAGTATAACCTTGATTACCCAATGGTAAATTCAGGGGCTCCAAGGGGTACAATTGGTAATGTAGACTTAGGAAATAAGAATTTTAAGGGTAAAAGGGCCTTTTAATAGGTAAGAATGTTCTAGAATAGGGGCAGCTGTCCTAAAGATAGGGTTGACAGCTGCCCTATGTACTATTTTGGTACTATTTTTCAGTATTGGATAGGGAATATTCAAAAGAATATCCCATTCCAAAATATCTTATAAATAGACCCTCTCTTTAGAGGTGAGGTGAGAATTTTTACACTTGTGAGCTGCTGGGATACAAGATCCTTCCCATTCTTCAGAAATACTGTCTCTACTTAAAAGGTTTTGAAAAGAGAGTCCTATTAGAAAAAAAAATCTCTGACTTTTGAAAACAAGTCCACAACTAAATGGCCTAGCCCAGCTACTATTTTTTTTGGATTTCTGATTTCTGGAAGTTTTCTTCAAACATTCACACTCAAGGATTTTTGGGTTAATTCTTGCTGGGCTGTTTGGTTTTGTCCCTAGGTTTTCTGTTTGCTGCTACTGATCTCCCTTCCTATTTTGCTGTTTATTGTTCATACTTGACCTTTATTTGGTCAAGTTTTTTGCTGAATTTTCTTTCTCTTTAAAGGTATGTAACAATGAACTTTATACAAAATTAATGAATTCAGACTTTGTTTTAAACTTGTTGGTTCATGTTGTATTTTCTTCAAGAATATGTGAATCTTCTTCTTCCCCTTTCTTAATGTAGAAATTGAAGTAAGATTATCATTATCTAAGTGTATGCATGCAACTCTTGAAATCTGCTTGGTAGTGTGCTGAACTTCTCTTAACAAGCTCAATGTTTGATAGTTAGGTGGTAATGTCATAGGTGTTTAGCATGTTGGAAAGATAAATGTCACTAGGGTAGATGAATCTGACCTTCCAATGGTCAAACTCACCCCGTAATAGTGCACAAAACAGTAGTGTAGATGGCTGAAATTCACCCTTTAAAGGGTATACAACATGTAGTCAAAAGGGATATAGAGTAAAGAATCTGAACCCTTATATGGTCTGATTCAGTCTCTAAAAAGCCAAGAATAGTCAAAATGTTCAAAGGAATGCTATTTGAAGTATTGGTATGGTTGTTAGAAATGTCAAGTAAATTTGTATCTATGGGTTTGAATCAGACTCTCCTTCATAGTCAGATTCAATCTAAGAAAAATACATAAAACATGATTCCTTTCTTCCTGCTGAACCTGTGATCACTTATCAAAATCTAGTTGTCCCTCTATGTGTGATTACAACAGCAGAATTATCTGTTAGAGGCTTCTGTGATTAATTCTATATCCTTGAAGTCATAATAGAGTCATTTAGCTAGCATTAAAGGGGTAGTGAATCTGACCCTTTATAATGGTCAACTTCACCCCATATTAGATGCTTAGAGAGTAGTTTATCACCCTTGAAGGGTACAGAAATGAGGTCATCAACAAAGGCTCTAGAGTATGGAATCTGAATCTCCCAAATGGTTAGGTTCACCCTCTCAACATGCCTAAGTAATCAAAATCAAGGAATAAGTATGGACTGAAGGTCCAAGGTATGGAAATGACAGTCTCGGAGTTGTGTTTGATCCCTTTATGGTCATATTCACATCAAGAAAGTGCATAAATGATTCTGCCATTAGTATAGCTTAGCATAGCATTATCATGTTAAAATTCGGTCTGATGGGTGCCCAACACTTAGTTAGTTTGTGTATTCTATAAATTACAAAAAAAAAGGGGTTGCAAATGTACAGTTTGAAGAATCCAGATGTGGAGAGGCTATTTAGCATTTCCATTTTTTTTTGTTTCCTTTGGATATTCATAAAAAATGTGTTTTTACCAAAGCTGTTTTTCGCTTCAGAAAAACTGTAATTCGTTCGCTTATGCACTTTGGAATCTTGTAATTTAAGGGACTGGACTGTATATTCATTTTTTTTAGCCTTTCAACTGATAGTGTTCAAACTAAATTGTTATTTCAAAATTCAGTTGTTTCGATATAAGTGGATTTAGTGGATTATTTCTGGTTCATGACGTATCCTGTTATACTCTCATAAATCGATGTATGAACACTTTGAACCTTGAAGCATGTGATTAGGCTATCTAAAAGTCAACAAGAATTTTTAATTTAGAATTGGTAAAACTGCCTGTGTCGTTTATCTTCGCCAGAAATTACAAAGCTCCAGAAAAAAATAAAGTAATTTTAACTTACCAATTTGAAGCGAGACCAGTAGATAATGCATTTATGTGTCTATAATTCTTATAGGTGTATATATATATCTGCACGAATAAGGCGAAGTTTGATTAACACATTTTTATCATTTACCAAACTAGGAAGAGAAGATCTTTAAGGTCTGAT
The DNA here is from genome assembly GCA_005239525.1 of Nicotiana knightiana. Taxonomy (NCBI): domain Eukaryota; kingdom Viridiplantae; phylum Streptophyta; class Magnoliopsida; order Solanales; family Solanaceae; genus Nicotiana; species Nicotiana knightiana. Next base: position 62,798 of record ML413338.1, read on the forward strand.
TAAGACTGGAATTTCCTAATTGTTAGTTTTCTTGCAGAGATAGCCAAGCTAGGACGGCCTAAAGTGAATAATTGGAGCAAAATATGGCCATAGCCCGAAAATTATTTCCTTTTAGGATAATGAATTCCTCTCTTTATTTAGACAACCCCCTAGATAAAATCAGGCCCTTTAGATTGATATTTGATAAAGCACCGAATACTATTCCAAGTTATAATAAACTACACTCGGGAGTGGCAACTCATGCCCCCGACCCTCAATTCTAAACAACTAAAAATGCACATAGCAATCACGGGTGCATTTCATGTGACGTTTTTCCCTGTGCTAAAAAAACAACAAGTGCACGCCATCGTAACTTGTCCCAGATAAATCCATAAACGTCCTAATCGATCTTAAAACTAAAACGCTCTTTCAAAAAATAGAAAACTCAAACATCGCTACAAGTGGGAATTATAAAACCGTCACGACCATAGTCTTGACTACGTAATTTACACGCGGGTGCGACAACTCATGTACCTGTCTTCAACTTCAAACTATAATAAAAATCACATGTTGTAATTGCGGGTGCATTTCATGTGGCGTAGTTATAATATGTCCCAAAAATAAATAAGTGCACGACATCGTGAATTATTTCAAGATAAATCCATAAATATTAAAAGTGGTTTTAAAAAGTAAAAAAGGCTAAATGCACAATAGGCTAAAACACGTAAAACAATCAGATAATATAGGCCAAATATTAATAGTAAGAGACCGTGCTAGAACTACGGAACTCGGGAATGCCTAACACATTCCCACGTGCTAACAGAATTCCTTACTCGGATTTCTGGTTCGTAGACAACTTAAAACAGAGTCAAAATTCCTCGGTTTGGGATTTTTAATAAATAAACGGTGTCCCGGAACATTGTCAAAAATCCGGGTGGCGACTCCGAAACTAATAAAATCCCAAATCCAAATAATGTCACTTTAATTGAAAAACTCCCTTATTACCCTTTATTATCACGGGGAGTGAAAAAGGAGGTGTGACAGCTCTTGAGCTTTGAGCATGTGATTTTTACTCGCCATATCGTCCTATAAAAGATCTCAATAAATCAATTGATTTTATGAATTTTTTTTATTTTCTGTGATTAATTGTGAAAGATTTGTATTTTCTTTTTGGCATATCCATAATTCATCTTTTTAAATTTGTTCAAAATAGCATCACTATTATCAAAGAATTATAAAGTTATAATTAACTGAATAATAGACGAGTGATGGTTATTTAATGTAATGTAGTTTTAATACCTAATTACTAAAACTAATCATTTTTATTCATTAAATTATAGATTAATTAGGAATATAAAATTGGTCGTTTTATTCTTGATTAATCTGTAAATAGATGAAAAGTAAGGTCTAAATTAATTACTACATTTTTTGGATCAAATTAGATTTTAACTTAATTATATTAATTAGTTTAATTAGTCAAGGAAGTCAAAATCGGACCGGGGCCAAGAAATACCCAGGACCAATCCCTATCCACTCGACCTACCCAACCCAATAAATCCCTCAACCCGGCCTGACCCCCACTTAGTCCAAACGACACCGTTTAAGAGGTGTCAATCTCAACCGTTGATCTTTCCAGATCCAACGGCTGAGAACTATCCGATCCCTAAACTATATATATGTCCAAACCACACCCCACCCCCTCATTTCACCAAAGCCTCACACCCCCCCTATCCGTCTCTCTCTCCTCTCTCTAAACCACAAACCCTAGCCGCCACCCTCCGCCCGCCGAAAATCGCCTTCGGCGGCGGAGCTTCTCTAAAGACCACCAAAACTTCACCAGGTGATCCCTACGGTCTCCTCAATCCTATCCCAACATTGATTTTCACAAAAAATCTCCCAATTACGAGTAATTTTAGATCTGAAACTAGCGGAACCCTAAATCGTGCTAATGGCAACTCTAAGCATCTCTGTGACTCAAAATCACATGAGTCGATGGATCTTGACAAGAGCCGTCGATTCATGTGAGTGAGGGTCACTTTTGAAGGTCTCCAGGGTCCGGCCAAACTCCGGCAAGTCGTCGTAGTATCCCCCTTTTCCTTTCTATCTATTTCTTTCCTGATTATTACATGAACATGCCTAATCATTGTTGTATTATTGCATCCCTGTTTAGATTAGCTTCTTCCTTTTTTTTCTCTCTCTTTTTCTTCTTCTTCTATTTTGTCCCAGATCTCTCATATTTGTTTACGTGCTCTTTTTCCTTGATTAATCCAAAAACCTGAATGTGTTTCATGCTTAATTTGTTAGTAACTAACCTAGGTTTTTGTCACTGTTTTCATATGTATGCTCATTTCTTTTTCCTTGATCCGTTTAGTTAATTGATTCTGTCTATGTGCTTGATTAGGTAGCTGATACTTAAGATTCAAATATGTCCATGACAGTCATATATTTGTTCTTGGTCATATTCCTTTTAAATATCATGACTGATAAGCTGCTTTCTTATGAGTTTGTTTGGCTATGAATTCGTTTGGCCAATTAGTTCGTTCTGATATGCATATAGATTGTCTAGAGTTCTTTGATAGTTAGTTTTCCCTAACCTACTGTTTCATTAATAAAATTTTGATCCTAAAAGGTTAAATTACTCCGAGGCTTGGGTCATTAATTAGGTGAAAGTTAATCTCTAGTTTAATGTTAGGCAACTACAATGTTTAGTTTCCTAATAGCCTATTTGAGTAATTAGGCTGATATTTAAACCAATAAAGGTGACTGAATTCTTAGATTGCCTAAGTTGATAGTAATTAGTTAAGTCTAATCGAACTGAAATGGGCCAATTAACCTAATTCCTAATTAAGATAATCAATTAGGGTTAACCAAAGTAATTTGTAAAATCAATTAACCTAAGTCTAAGGACTTTGAACTAATTAATATAATTCAATCAATGACTAATCAACTCTAGGCACTTAATCAATTAACTTTCAACTAGTTTGACTCAACCATTAGTTAAGAATAACTAATGGCTAAACTAATTACATAACTAGGGTTAACTAACCAAACTTTAAATAATAACCCAAGTGAGTATAACCTTGATTACCCAATGGTAAATTCAGGGACTCCAAGGGGTACAATAGGTAATGTAGACTTAGGAAATCAGAACTTTAAGGGTAAAATAGTCTTTTAATAGGTAAGAATGTTCTAGAATAGGGGCAGTTGTCCCAAAGATAGGGTTGACAGCTACCCTATATACTATTTTGGTATTATTTTTCAGTATTGGATAGGGAATATTCATAAGAATATCACATTCCCAAATATCTTATAAATAGACCCTCTCTTTAGAGGTGAGGGGTTTTAGAATTTTTACACTTGTGAGCTGTTGGGATACAGGATCCTTCCCATTCTTCAGAAATACTGTCTCTACTTAAAAGGTTTTGAAAGAGAGTCCTATTAGAAAAAAAAAATCTCTGACTTCCTTTTTGAAAACAAGTCCACAACTAAATGGCCTAGTCCAGCTGCTATTTTTTTTGGATTTCTGATTTCTGGAAGATTTCTTCAAACATTCATACTCAAAGATTTCTGGGTTAATTCTTGCTGGTTGTTTGGTTTTGTCCCTGGGTTTTTCATTTGCTGCTGCTGATCTCCCTTCCTATTTTGCTATTTATTGTTCATACTTGACCTTTATTTGGTCAAGTTTCTTGCTGGATTTTCTTTCTCTTTAAAGGTATGTAACAGTGAACTTTATACAAAATTATTGAATTCAGACTTTGTTTTAAACTTGTTGGTTCATGTTGTATTTTCTTCAAGAATATGTGAATCTTCTTCTTCCCCTTTCTTAATGTAGAAACTGAAGTAAGATTATCATTATCTAAGTGTATGCATGCAACTCTTGAAATCTGCTTGGTAGTGTGCTGAACTTCTGTTAACAAGCTCAATGTTTGATAGCTAGGTGGTAATTTCATAGGTGTTTAGCATGTTGGTAAGATAAATGGCACTAGGGTAGATGAATCTGACCTTCCGATGGTCAAATTCACCACGTAATAGTGCACAAAACAGTAGTGCAGATGGCTGAAATTCACCCTTTAAAGGGTATACAACATGTAGTCAAAAGGGCTATAGAGTAAAGAATCTGAACCCTTATATGGTCTGATTCAGTCTCTAAAAAGCCAAGAATAGTCAAAATGTTCAAAGGAATGCTATTTGAAGTATTGGTATGGTTGTTAGAAATGTCAAGTAAGTTTGTATCTCTGGGTTTGAATCAGACTCTCCTTCATAGTCAGATTCAATCTAAGAAAAATACATAAAACATGTTGCCTTTCTTCCTGCTGAACCTGTGATCACTTATCAAAATCTGGTTGTCCCTCTATGTATTATTACAATAGTAGAATTATCTGTTACAGGCTTCTGTGATTAATTCTTTATTCTTGAAGTCATAATAGAGTCATTTAGCTAGCATTAAAGGGGTAGTGAATCTGACCCTTTATAATGGTCAAATTCACCCCATATTTTAGATGCTTAGAGAGTAGTTTATCACCCTTGAAGGGTACAGAAATGAGGTCATCAACAAAGTCTCTAGAGTATGGAATCTGAATCTCCCAAATGGTTAGGTTCACCCTCTCAACATGCCTAAGTAATCAAAATCAAGGAATAAGTATGGACTGAAGGTCCAAGGTATGGAAATGACAGTCTCGGGTTGAGTTTGATCCCTTTATGGTCATATTCACATCAAGAAAGTGCATAAATGATTCTGCCATTAATATAGCTTAGCATAGCATTATCAAGTTAAACTTGACCTCTTTTCATGGTCCTGTTCGGTCTGATGGGTGCCCAACACTTAGTTAGTTTGTGTATTCTATAAATTACAAAAAAAAAGGGCTGCAAATGTTCAGTACGAAGAATCCAGATGTGGAGCGCCTATTTAGGATTTTCATTTTTTTTTGTTTCCTTTGGATATTCATAAAACATGTGTTTTTACCAAAGCTTTATTTTCGCTGCAGAAAAAATGTAATTCATTCGCTTATGCACTTTGGAATCTTGTAATTTAAGGGACTGGACTGTATATTCATTTTTTTTAGCCTTTCAACTGATAGCGTTCAAACTAAATAGTTATTTCAAAATTCAGTTGTTTTGATATAAGTGGATTTAGTGGATTATTTCTGGTTCATGACGTATCCTGTTAAACTCTCATAAATATATTTATGAACACTTTGAACCTTGAAGCATGTGATTAGGCTATCTAAAAGTCAACAAGAATTGTTAATTTAGAATTGGTAAAACTGCCGGTGTCGTGTATCTTCGCCAGAAATTACAAAGCTCCAGAAAAAAATAAAGTAATTTTAACTTACCAATTTGAAGCGAGACCAGTAGATAATGCATTTATGTGTCTATAATTCTTATAGGTGTATATATATCTGCACGAATAAGGCGCATCTTGATTAACACATTTTTATCATTTACCAAACTAGGAAGAGAAGATATTTAAGGTCTGATTAAGACTTGAATTTCCTAATTGTTAGTTTTCTTGCAGAGATAGCCAAGATAGGATGGCTTAAAGTGATTAATTGGGTCAAATAAGGCCATAGCCCGAAAATTGTTTCCTTTTATGCTAATGAATTCCTCTCTTTATTTAGACAACCCCACTAGATAAAATCAGGCCCTTTAGATTGAAATTTGATAATGCACTGAATACAATTCCAAGTTACAATAAACTACACTCGGGAGTGGCAACTCATGCCCCCGGCCCTCAATTCTAAACAACTAAAAATGCATATAGAAATCATGGGTGCATTCATGTGACGTTTTGCCCTGTGCTAAAAAAAAACAAGTGCACGCCACCGTAACTTGTCCAAGATATATCCATAAACGTCCTAATCGATCTTAAAACTAAAACGCTCTTTCAGAAAATAGAAAACTCAAACATCGCCACAAATGGGAATTATAAAACAATCACGACCATAGTCTTGACTACGTAATCTACACGCGGGTGCGACAACTTATGTCCCCGTCTTCAACTTCAAACTATTAAAAATCACATGTTGTAATTGCGGGTGCATTTCATGTGGCGTAGTTATAATATGTCCCAAAAACAAATAAGTGCACGACATCGTGACTTATTTCAAGATAAATCCATAAATATTAAAAGCGGTTTTAAAAGTAAAAAAGTCTAAATGCACAATAGGCTAAAACACGTAAAACAATCAGATAATATAGGCCAAATATTAATTGTAAGCGACCGTGCTAGAACCACGGAACTCGGGAATGCCTAACACCTTCTCCCGGATTAACAAAATTCCTTACTCGGATTTCTGGTCACATACAAATTAAAACAGAGTCAAAATTTCCTCGGTTTGCGATTTAAAAATAAAATGGTGTCCCGGAGCATCGTCAAAAATCCGGGTGGCGACTCAGAAAACTAAAATAAATCCCAAAATCTGAATAATGTCACTTTAATTGGAATACGTAGGCAACCCTCATCGGGTCCAACTCCATTTTTTCAAAATCAAAAGTATATAGCCCTAAATAAAATTAGGTGACGCCATTATAGCCTGATCGCCCAAATGGGGCGCCGGAAGGCCATTTTGCAAAAGTGGCCGCCTGTGTTTTGTCTTTAAAATTCGCGAGCATATCCTTAAAGGGGCCGTATTCGCAAGGGTTGTCCATTTTTCTTTATTACAAAACCCTTTGCCAAAATGACACTTTTCGAAAAAATTTCTGTGATCTTAATCAAAAAACGAATGTGCAGGATGAATACAGTTGAAAACATCCCCTTCAAAGCAGTCGAGGAAATCCCTCTAGGACTCCATATGTGGTGGAGCAACTTGGGGGAAACCAGTAGAAAGTCTATTATAAAAGCTTTAGGGGGACTTACTGGCGTTTTAAAGATCAAGCCGACGTTGGACATCGTCGAGGCTCTAATACCGTTCTGAGATCCCGCCCACAATGTATTCCACTTTTCGGACTTTGAATTGACGCCCACGCTAGAGGAAATAGCGGGGATGCTAGTCTCAATGACAATCTCAGAAGTCGGTACCCAGTGGCACCCAGGGCGGTGACTCCCCACAAGTTTTTGGATTTGTTGGACATTAGCTGGGACGTCCAAGACCCACACTTTTCCGAAGGTTTCTGTACTTTCTATTTTGTTTATGGAGATCCTCAGGGTTATGAGGCTAACAACACTGGCCTAACTCACAAAAATCAGGATAAATGGGAAGCCTGCCTGGGGCTAGCTTTTGTGGTAGCATTCTTGGGCACCTTGATCTGCCCAAGAAGTGACGGATGCATAGACATCGGACTTGTGGGAATAGTAGACTTCATGATGAAAAAGTCCAATTGCACACTTGTACCGATGGTCTTAGCCGAGATTTACCGTGCTCTGACAATTTGCCAATCTGGGGGAAAATTCTTTGAGGGGTGCAACCTGCTCCTACAAATTTGGCTGATCGAGAACCTCTGTCACCGCCTGGGCTACATGAACTATGTTTTAACCAGTTTGAACTGCATCGAGGAACATAGTACTCGGGTAAAAGGCCACCAATTTCCTGAAGGCACGGAAGCCTGGCACTCATACTTGAGCTCACTGACTGCCAACCAAATCGAGTGGACGTTCGGGTGGCTCCCTCTCAGTGAGGTTATCAATATGTCCGTTGAGGTTTGCTATCTCCTGTTAATGGGAATGCGAAGCATTCAGCCATATGCCCCGCACCGGGTCTTACGCTAGTTGGGGAGACAATAGGGTGTTCCCCATGACGAGGATTTAAGCCAACAAGCCATTGAGTTATG
>ML413338.1:76548-120653 GCA_005239525.1 Nicotiana knightiana
ATCAGGAGATTGAGGTGTACGTGGATGATGTGATCATTAAATCCAGAACCCAAAATGACCATGTGCAGCATTTGAGGAAATTCTTCGAGCGCCTGCGCAGATATAATTTGAAATTAAACCCAGCTAAATGCGCTTTCGGAGTTCCATCTGGAAAATTACTGGGATTTATAGTCAGTCGACGGGGCATCGAGCTGGACCCAACAAAGATAAAATTTATCTGGGATCTCCCACCCCCAAGAACCAAGAAGGAAGTCATGAGTCTGCTGGGTAGGTTGAATTACATCAGCAGGTTCATCGCTCAGTTGACCTCCACATGCGAGCCTATATTCAAGCTATTGAAAAAAGATGCAGCCATCAAATGGACAGACGAGTGACAGGGCGCTTTTGACAAGATCAAAGAATATCTATCAAATCCTCCAGTGTTAGTCCCACCATAACCAGGAAGACCTTTGTTCCTATACCTGACGGTGCTAGAAAATTCCTTTGGGTGTGTTCTCGGGCAACACGATGCAACCGGGAAGAAATAGCAAGCCATTTATTACCTAAGTAAGAAGTTCACAAACTACGAGGCCAGGTATTCTCAGTTAGAAAGAACTTGTTGCGCTCTAACTTGGGTGGCTCAGAAGCTCAGACATTATCTGCTGGCTTATACCACCTACCTCATCACGAGGCTGGATCCTTTGAAGTACATATTCCAAAAGCCAATGCCCACCGGGAGATTAGCAAAATGGCAAATCTTGCTCACAGAATTCGATATTGTCTATGGCACTCGCACGGCTATGAAAGCTCAAGCATTGGCTGATCATCTAGCTGAAAATCCGGTCGATGATGAATACCAGCCCTTGAGCACTTATTTTCCGGATGAAGAAATCAATTCCATCGAAGTAATCTCGGAAGGCGCTGACACCTGGAAAATTTTCTTTGACGGGGCAGCCAATACGAAAGGTATCGGGATAGGGGCAATCTTGATTTCACCCGCGGGACAACACTACCCAGCCATGGCTCGCCTCCGTTTCTTCTGCACAAACAATACTGCTGAATATGAAGCTTGTATAATAGGCATGAACATGGCCGTTGACATAGATGTAGAAGAGTTGTTGATCATGGGGGACTCCGATTTGATCATTAAGCAGGCTCAGGGAGAGTGGAAAACTCGAGATGTTAAACTTCTTCCCTACAGACAGCATGTGGAGAATCTTAGTAAGCGATTCAAAGCCGTCGAGTTCATATATATTCCTCGGTGCCACAATGAGTTAGTTGATGCCCTGGCCACCCTAGCTGCATGCTTCCCTATCCAGGTAATGTTCGCATAGACCCATTGGAGATCCAAATCAAGGAAAGACATGGTTACTGCAACACGATCGAAGTAGAGTCCGATGTCGAACCATGGTATCATGATATTAAAGATTTTTGAAGACAAAAGAATATCCCGAGCAAGCCAACGGAGACCAAAAGAGAACCATCCGAAGGTTGGCCAGCAGTTTCTTCCTAAGTGGGGAAGTACTGTATAAAAGGACTCCCGATCTAAATCTGTTAAGATGTGTAGACGCCAAAGAAGCTGAAAAGATCATGGGCGAGGTCCATTCAGGAGTATGCGGTCCCCACATTATTGGGTACGTCCTCGCAAAGAAAATCTTGCGGGATGGATATTCTTGGATGACCATGGAGAAAGATTGTTTTGGTTTTGTTCGGAAGTGCCATAAGTGTCAAATACATGGCGACCTGATCCATGCGCCACCCTCAGAACTGCATCCTATGTCGGCACCCTGGCCATATGTTGCTTGGGGAATGGATGCCATTGGGCCAATCGAGCCAAGGGCCTCAAACAGGCACAGATTCATTTTGGTTGCTATCGACTATTTCACGAAATGGGTCGAGGCCGTCACGTTCAAAGCTGTCACTAAGAAAGTGGTGGTGGATTTTGTGCACACTAATATCATCTGTCATTTTGGTATCCCAAAAACTATCATTACCGACAATGCCGCAAATCTAAACAGTAACTTGATGAGGGAGGTGTGTGAACAGTTCCAGATAACACACCACAACTCGACCCTTTACCGGCCCAAAGCAAATGGCGTCGTTGAAGCAGCAAACAAAAACATCAAGAAAATTCTCAGGAAAATGATTCAAACATCTAAACAATGGCATGAAAAGTTGCCTTTTGCATTGTTGGGATACCGCACGACCGTGCATACATCGGTGGGGGCTACCCCTTACCTATTGGTTTATGGCACTGAAGCCGTAATACCCGCTGAAGTCGAAATTCCCTCCCTTCGGGTTATTGTCGAAGCAGAAATTGAAGACAATGAGTGGGTCAAGACCCGACTGGAGTAATTAACTCTGATTGATGAGAAAAGAATGGTTGCAGTATGCCACGGACATTTATACCAGCAAAGAATGGCCCACGCTTACAACAAGAAAGTGCGACGTAGGAACTTCGAGGTAGGGCAACTCGTTTTAAGACGTATCCTCCCACACCACGAAGAAGCGAAAGGAAAATTCGCCCCAAACTGGAAAGGTCCATACATCATAAGGAAATTGCTACCAAAATGAGCGTTATACCTGGAGGACATCAAAGGAAATGACCCCAAAACGGCTGTCAACGCAGATGCCGTCAAAAGATACTATGTTTGATCCTCTATATATTTGCAAGTGTTCTCCGGTTGGGATGACGAAGGCTTTTATTCTCGCTACCCAAACAGCATTAAACCTTCTTGCAAACCCTTTGAGTTGTTTACTCTTCTTTGATTACCCTCTTTGGAACCCGAAGTTCTTATAAAAAAAAAAGCAATTAGAAACAAAAAACAACAACAAAAGTTTCCTGAACTACGTTCGACTTGATTCCAAAAGGATACGTAGGCAGCCTCTCCCTGGGGTTCAGTCACACCCAAATAAAAATTCCACATTTCCCCAAGAGTTTAAGTTGGGGCAAATGTTATGTTCAGCGACATTTTCGCATAAAAGGTTCCAAAGTTGTAACTCAATACAAATTCTTTTCGCCCAAAAACACTGTTCAAGTCCTTCCGATCAATCAGCAAAGATGTCCAAATTGGAGGATACAGTTGTTCGGAGCAGATACAAGAAATGAGAGAAATTAAAATGAGAGAGTCTTATCGGTGAAAACCCACACGGGCACTGTAAGGCGACGGTGAGCAGAGAAATTGAAAATGAGAGAGTCTTGTTAGTGAAAACTCGCAAAGAGCACTGCAAGACGACGGCAAGAAGAGAAATGAGAGAGGTTAGTCGGTGAAAACCCGCAAATGGCGCCAGTGATCGAAAAGGATAATGGGTCACTGACATGGACACAATCTGGGGCTAGGTTTCTCAATCTCGAGGTAATAGTTGTGATGAATTTCTGAGAGTCGGACGGTTTACATGGATCAAGCATCCAGTCCAAAGGGCATGTCATGTTCATTAAAGCCCGCATGCACTCCAGATATGTCTTTATTTTCTTCCCCCGAAAGGGACACCTCTTGTTCAAATTCGTCGTCCATTCTGTCGTTTATTTTTCTTTTGAATCCCTTTCGGTCTAACTCTGTCCCGAAACTAAGGCAAAGAAAAGATGGCAAGACTGATTTACGGGGCTCTCATTTGACGCGGGTCAATATGCAAAAGGCACCCAGCCTCGTCGGGGACATCGAGTCGATCCCGACTGGCCACAATGGCCGATGATTCAAACTCAAAACCTTGAAAGGAGAAAGTCAAATTGAAGTGCCTATAAAGGNTCTTGGCAAGGTTTGAAAAGCCAAAGTATTCCCGGTGGCTTAAAGTTACAATTGGACAAAAAGTCCGAAGTGAAAAGCTAATAAATGCGAAATAAAGTTGAAAAGATTAAGTCCCACACGACCAACCGTCGCATCAGGATTTGAAAGGCCAAAACTCCCCCCCTGATACTCTGGAAATCCAAAAGAAAACCAAGAGAAAGGCTTACAAAGGCAAAAAGAAAATAAAATGTTGTGTCCCCCATGACCGATCGCCACGGTAAAATCTTGAAAGCAAAGGTCCTCGGGATTAGAGATGAAGCCCAATCCCCAGCAAGCAAACAAGCAAGCAAGTGGTTGAAACCTTCATCAAAAGAACTGAGATCAAGCAGTTGAAAATCAAGGCCGCAAAACCAACTACCGTTTCAAACTAACAAATTATTCTTTGTTTGAAAATAGGAAACAGGAGCAAAAGCAACCATATAAAAGCAGGCGCAATCAAAAGGAATTGCGCAAGAGCTAGAAAGAACTCTGCAGCATTGACTCCAAAGAAAAGGAAGTTTCCTCCAAAAATCTTTTCCCGCATATATATAAGAAAGAAGAAATGAAGTTGAATATGATGCAACCCTAAAGTAGCATAGGGTCCTCAACCCCTAGTCAAACATTTTCCAACCAAGGATATCCCAGTCCTCAGTTGATGCCAACATAGGGTCCCGCACCCAAGCAGACACCGGCATAACCTGGTGATCATTTCCAGACACTGGCATAACCCAGTGATCTCTTCCCCAGGCAATGGCATAACCTGTTGACCTTCCGAGACACCGACATAACCCGGTGATCTCTTCTTTTTCTGACAACGGCATAACCTGTTGATCACTCCCTTTCCAGGCAACAGCATAACCTGTTGACCTTTCCGAACACCAGCATAACCTGGTGATCTTCCTGACAACAGCATAACCTGTTGATCATTTCCAGACACTGGCATAACCCAGTAATCTCTTCCCCAGGCAATGGCATAACATGTTGACCTTCCCAGACACCGGCATAACCTGGTGATCTCTTCCTTTCCGACAACAGCATAACCTATTGATCGCTCCCTTTTCCCCAGGCAACAACATAACCTGTTGACCTTTCCAGACACCGGCATAACCTAGTGATCTTCCTGACAACAGCATAACCTGTTGATCATTTTCAGATACTGGCATAACCCAGTTATCTCTATTTCAGGAAATAGCATAACCTATTGACCTCCCCAGACACCGGCATAACCCGCGATCTTCCTGACAACAGCATAACCTATTGATCATCTTCAGACACTGGCATAACCCAGTGATCTCTATTTTCAGGCAACAACATAACCTGTTGACCTTTCCAGATACTAGCATAACCCGGTGATCGTTTCTTCTCCAGACACTAGCATAACCCTAGTGATCTCTTTTCCTCAGACACCGGCATAACCTGGTGATCTTCCTAACAACAGCTTAACCTGTTGATCGCCTCCAGACATTGGCATAACCCAGTGATTTTGTTTTGTGATAATAACATAACATGTTGATCCTTCCCCAGACACCGGCATGACCTGGTGATCTCTTCTTGACGACAATACGAGCTGTCGATCTTTTCCAACATAGGGTCCCCAATCCCTAGTTGATTTCACCTTTCAGGCATAGGGTATCCACCCCCCTAGTCGGCATTCACTCCGGGTACACAGTTCCCGGCCTTTTATTGCTTTCAATAATAAAATAGCATAGATTTTATTACAATAACTCACGAAATTTTTCTAGTGAAAATTGGGGCAGAAAAATTCGTTCGTTTGTTTTGCTTTCGTGCAGATTACGTTTCTAGAACATTGGAACTCGAGACGACCAAAAGAAGAAGTTTCGATCCAAAATAACAAAACAAAAAGAAGAAAGAGAAGATTGAATCCAAAAGTGCACAAACGGGGAGGATGTGGACTATTCAGGACGAGATTGAAGTCATCCATCCCGTATAATAAGTGATTTTTTGACTTTTTTGTGGTCCAAAATAAGTGATTTTTTCAAATTTCAAGAGTGATATTTTTTTTTCCACATTTATATATATATATATATATATATACTATCATACTATACTAAAAGTGGGAGCACCCCAAGTCAAAAGTTAATTTACAAATTTATCCATTAAAAATAAAGTGACCCCTTTACCCTTCATTCAAATATTAGTTTGAAAATATTTTTGTATAAAAGTGTAAAAATATAATCTAATAAAAATAATTAAGAAAATTAATTGGAAGGAGAAAAAGTTAACAGCACTTCATATGGTCAGATAAATATATCAATTATTATTACTTTACCCCTTCCTAATCTTTATCGTAAAAGATTTAGTGTAGGAATAAATGTCTCAATAATTACTACTACTCTACTCTTTCATATTTCATATTATAAAATAACTTAAATGTCTCAATAATAACTACTCAAACGTTCCCTCCACGAATAAAGAGATAGAAAAAGAAAGACGACGTTTCACAAGATTTAAGACTTTAATTGCAACCCATAATAAATAAGGACAAACAAAGATACCATTTCAAAATTATTTTAATTGCTGATAAATAGGAAAGACCAAAAGAATTTTGATTAATTTATAGTAATTATTAGCTTAGTGAATTTGTTGAGTTTTGTATGTGACAGTTTGTTTTAATGTGTTTTTTTTTAGTTTGATTTCCTAAACCATGTTTCATAAATTCAGAATTGTCAGCTTTTGTCCTTGTGATATTGATAAGTGGGAATTATACGTAAAATATTTTTATGGTATATTATCTATTCATGTTTGTAAATGTTTAATTTACCTTGTTTCCTACACTCATGGGCTTTATCAATTTTATGGATGTCATGATCCGAAATTTCCACCGTCAGGATCGTGATGATATCTAACATCACAATTGGCAGGCAAGTCAACGTTAGAGGTTATTTAGCCAATTCTTTATATTTTTAGTGATTATCAGTAAACAAACAAAATTAAACGTGAAGCTATATAGATATCAACTTTAATTATATGTTACTTCTGCCCAGAATCTGGAGTCACAATTCAAATGCACTAATACTTTTCTACAAATATTTGTCCGAAAGAAAGTACAACTGTCTATGAAGCAAACATCAATAGATTCTAAAAAATCATTTAATTTTTCAGACTTCTAATTTTCGACAAAAATTCATATCTCGAGCTAGGGACTTCGGAATTCGACTCCGAGCATATGCTCAGGTCCCATATTTCAATACGGTGGGTCCATTTACTCAAAACGTTGACCAAAATCAACTAAAATCAATTTTTAAGACAAAAAATCTTATTTTTATCATTTTTTAACATTTAAGGATTCGGAACACAGAATTTAGTTCTAAAACATGAGATGACTTATCGGGTCATCACAATGGAGCATATGAAATAATAATCATAGAAATAATACAATATGCGTTCTTATTTATCAGTGTTGAATGTATATCTCTCGTGCCTGACTCATGAATATAGTCTTTTTTATGTATCTTTGTTAACAATTTCTCAAATGTACCCTAAAACTAAAGAAAATTAAATTACCTAAAAATCTTTCTAAAAACCCAAGTACCCTACCAATAAAAGGAAAAAGGAAACGCTACATTCATATGAAGGGATGCCTTAAAAGACATAACGGCGCCTAAAAACAGACACCAAGCTCACCTTCATATGCCATTTTCTTCTTTCCTAACTTTTTCGTGCTTGATGTTTGTCAGTTTTTAACTAAAATTTTGTAATTATTAGCACTATGTGCAATTGAAAGTCATGTATATGCTATATATGCTTTTATTAGACAAAAAGTTGAGCATAGAGAAAAGCTACAATAATTATGAAATTAAATAAAAGTTAATGAATATTTCATTTTTACTGTTACTTTTAATATCTATATAATTCTGTGAATAACCTATTCAATATACAGATTGAGCTAACACCCTTATTTTTCCGGAACAATTATATTTTATACACAAATAACAATAAGAAAAGTTATAATAAGAATAGAAACCGAATCTCTTTTGTTACATCTTTTGTTCTCATATAAATTATGCTTTTGTTTTCTCAATTTTTTTTGTTTCAATGGCAACATAATCCTAGGACAGCACGAGCAGAATTTTTGAAAAAAATGGAGTTACAAGCTCTAAAAGTAATAATAATGAAGGAAAACTTAGTACTAGGAAAGGAGATATTTTCTTCTTTTTCATTTTTTAAATTGGGATCAAATGAAGTAATTCAGTACATATTGGATACAACAACAATAACAATATACCCAGTATAATTTCACAGGTGGGGTCTGGGGAGAGTAGTGAGTATGCAGACCTTGCCCCTACCTGGAGAGGTAGAGAGACTGTTTCCAATAGGCCCTCGGCTCAAGAAAGGATGGAAAGGAAGAATAAGGGAGAAGAAGAGGAGGAAAGGATGGAGAAATGCGATAAGCAAAGAGAAGAAAAAGTAGCATAAAAAAGTAGTCATCAGTGAGCAATTTACAAAAGTAAAGGATGGGTTGCAAAGTAAGTATATATCAGATGATGATGCTTAATATATAATTTTTGATATCCCGACAGAGTCTTGCTTAGAATAGTACAGGAATTCAAAAGTCTAAAAGATAGAGTCAATTTCATGAAGTCGTGAAGCACAATAATAAAGGGAAAGAAAAGTTTGTACATAAAAAAAAAATGTAATTTACCAATAAAATGTATATGTTGCCAAACAATAAAGCAAAAGCCAAAAGATTATTGTCTTTTTATGGGAGAGAAAAATTGTGCTAATGGATACGACTTTGGCATAAAGAATGCACTGTAAAAGAAATGAAGTGACAATATATTGTGTGCATTTTTGTACAAAAAAATATCAAGCATATAAAAAGATTTTGAACAGATGATTTTAATAGTGGAAGCTCAAAGGAGCAAACTGACAAAAAATATGAAAGATGGGAAGGATAATTAAATACTACCATTTATTAGGATCTCAATTAAATGATCAATTTTATATTTAATAGAAAATAATTTTACTTTAGGCATAGGGATAATTTGGTCATCATGTTTTAAAAGATATTTTAGTAAAATAACATTATCTAAAAGTCTTCACACTTATAATATAGTATGATTCATAATTGTCATGGCTACTTTTTTCAACCCCAAAAAGGGTAATGTTTATATTCCGTGAATAATAATAGTGCTGAAAGCACGTGCCGAGAAACTAATATATATATATATATATATAAAGTAGGGAATAGAAAAGATGATGTGACATATCTTTTTGGCTTGAAAAGCCATTTATTTTTTTTCACAATTTTTTGAGATTTCTCTCCTATTTTAACCATTACCTCAGTAATTAACAATGAAAAAAAAGTCTTATCAGTTTCTTCTTCCTTTTCATAATGGAGAAGCCGTTAAGTTTACCTCCTTTTGCATGTTTTGATCATATTTTCTCTTTTTCTTACCTTAAGCAAAAGATGTCTTATTTTAAATCGCTAGAAACTTTCCTGTTGCTGCTTTCTCTGTATTTAATCATAGTAATATGATAGGTAGGTGACAAAGTTTTTGTGAAACACAACTTCAATGTTTTCTTTAATATCAGTCTCTTTGTAACTCTTTTCCTGTTCTTTGACTCTTTGTATAATTTTTTTTTTTTTTTTTTTTTTTTTTTTTTTTTTTTTTTGCATAATTCATTGGTTTGTTGTCTTTGCTTGATAGTAATTGTTTCTAAATTTTGTTTGTTCTCTTCTATATATTTAGTAGATGTACTTTTATTTACCCAATTTTGTTTTCGGTGATTCATTGATGTATTGTTTTTGGTTGACTATTATGGTTTTTAACCGATATTGCTCACTTCTTTTGTGTTTCATTCTGCTTTGGGACCTGTCACGATCCAAAATTTATTAAAGATTATGATGGTGTCCGACACCTGTCAAGCAAGTTAAAATTAATTTGATTCTCATTTTAATATTTTGAAATAATATTTCCTTTAATTAAGTAGCGAAAGATGGAATATACAGAGTAAATAAGGATATTTTTAACAAATTTCAATACTGAACAACCCATAATCATTCCAAAACCCGGTGTCACAAGTGCATGAGCATTTACAAAGAATATAAAATTAAATACATCATCTCTCCAGAATGCAAATTGAACATGAAAAATATAAATACTCTGAAGGAGACAGATTTGGCGACTGCGGGTCGTAATAAGGAATGCAGCTCACCTAAGTCCTGCATGCATCCATGCCCCTGCTCTCCCAAAGTCACTAGTCATATGTACCTGCACAAAAGTGTGCAGCAAGATAGTATGAGTACGTAAATCAACGTGTACCCAGTAAGTATCTAGCCTAACCCCGGAGGAGTAGTGACGAGGGGTCGACTCTATACTCACTAGCAATCCAATAACATCAGGTACAGTAAAGAGGTAAGTAAGTATGAGGCAGAGAAAATAAATAAAATAAAGAAGTATAAATCATGTGGTACAAATCCCCCTGTTTACGAGAATCTCAAGCTCTCCATTTGAAATTCCCTCCTTAACCGGAGCATATATATATATATATATATAGTAGATCTCATCAAGTAGATCGCCATAATTCAAATCCGGGAAACTCACAGATACACTATCTTCTTGCCAAGTTTTACGCACGATTTCATGAGGATATGATATAGAAAATGCCGAGGCGTATGGCCCGATCTAACATAATAATTAAACTGTGTGATGCCGAGAGTCGAACGATACAAACCACAGATGCATCTATTAACCTGCCGAAGAGAGCGACCTGCTCCCATGAGAGTGTGGTACATAAATACTGCCGAGGCTAATGGCTCGATCCCATAAGAGTGAAATACATAATCATGCCGAGACGAACGGCCCGATCCCATAAGAGTGAAATACATAATCTTGCTGAGGCGAACGGCCCGATCCTATTAGAATAAGAAGGTTTGATGCGTCCTTGACCCCACTCACGAATAAACATGTGAGTTGTATTCTTTATGAAAACCTTTCAATGAAACATATATATAACAGAGACATGCCATAAGAGGAGAAAGATTATCCAGTGACTAATCATGAACCCGTGAAGTCTCTACAATAGAAATTCTAGTCTCAAATAGAAATGTAAAATAGAGAAATTTAATAAGTGAGAGACTGCTAAGATAATACAATTATAGTATGATGTGAACCTAAGTATACCCGTACAATAACATGAATATAGCTTCGTATAGGCTCTCGTCACCTCGCGAGTACGTAGCCCCCACGACAAGCAGGACACATAAAATATATCACGTAGGGGTCATTTCCCCCTCACAGAGTTAGACAGGAGTATTACCTCGTCTCAAAGCTTACATTCCGGTCCAAAAGTGTGCTTTCAATCCTCAACTCGGTGCCAAACGACCTGAAGCTAGTCAACTACTATATAAAATAGTCAATACATGCTCAAGAGTTCACATCTTAACTATAAAAGTGAATTTCCAACCCAATTTGAAGAATTACTAAAATTCACCCTCGGCCCCACGTGCCCGGATTCCGAAAATGTTTGAAGATAAACACTACCCATAACATCATGAACTCAAATATATGTTTTGTTCTCAATTTCATGCCCAAATTCGTGGTCAAAATCCAAAAATATACATTTCTAGGTCTTCCCTCAAAATCCAAAATTTTTTACAAATTTTCATGTCTAAATCCATATATAATCCGAATATTTAACTTGCAATAGGTGGGATCCACTTATCTTGACATAGATGACGAAAATCTTCCTTCTAAGAGCTCCAAAATACGCCCAACCAAATGAAAGATGGAGGAAAAATTACAAAATCCCGTCTTTAAAACAATCTGCCCAGGTCAGGCTCTTCTTCACGTTCGCAACCAAGGCAACGCGTTCGCGAAGGCCTGTCCATGCACGTCATGGCATTCACATTCAAGCTTTTGCGTTCGTGATAGCCAACTGCCCCAGCCTGAAGTTCCTCCTATGCGTTCGCGTATTCCCTACTGCGTTCGTGTAGGGTAAGTACTCCATGGCCCCCAGCTCTTCATCGCGTTCACGTAGGTTCCTCAGGCACCCCTCCGCGTTCGTGAACCCTGTGTCACGTTCGCGATGAGAAATATCCTCTAGTCCCACAAATCTTTCTTCGCGAACGCGGCCGCCTCCACGCTTTCGCGATGAAGGACACCAGAACCAGCATCAGCAACAACAAACATGGGAAAAATGACCCGAAACACACCGAAGGCCCCCGGGACCCCATCCAATCACACCAACCAGTTCCATAACATAATACAGACCTGCTCGAGGTCCTAAATCACATAAAACCACATCAAAATCATGAATCGCGCCCCAATTCAATCTTAATAAACTTTAGAACTTCAAACTTCTATATTCGATGCCGAAACCCATCAAATCACGTCCAATGGACCTCAAATTTTACACACAAGTCACATTCAACATTGCATACCTACTCCAACTTCCGGAATCAGAATATGACCTTGATATAAAAAATTCCACTCCCGGTCAAACTTCTCAAAAGCCTTCAAATTTCTAACTTCCGCCACATGACCCCGAAATAACCTACTGACCTCCAAATCCACTTGCGTATGCGCTCCCAATACCAGAATCACCATACGGAGCTATTCCCAAACTCGGAATCCCAAACGGACATCGATAACATTGAAATGTACCTCAACCCAAATTTATGAAATTCTTCCAAAGAATGCCAATTTCCACAATAGGCGTCGAAACGCTCTCGGTTCATCCAAAACCCGATTCGGACATACGCCCAAGTCCAAAATCATCATATGAACCTGTTGGAACCTTCAAATCCCGATTCCGAGGTCGTTTACTCAAAAATACACTTTAGTTTATTCCTCCAACTTAAGGCTTCTGAAATTAGAATTCTCTTTCCAAATTAACTCTGAACTTCCCGAAATTAAATTTCGGTCGCGCGTACAAGTCATAATACCTGAAGTGAAGCTGCTCAAGGCCTCAAACCGCCGAACGACGTGCTAGAGCTCAAAACGACCGGTTAGTTTGTTACATTCTCTCCCACTTAAACATACGTTCGTCCTTGACCGTGCTAAGAACTGTTCCGGTGTTTTCCAAAATCACTGTTTAACACCTCGTGCACCTACTCGTGCTACCACAACCTAGCTGAGCGCATTATCTCGAGTAAACCTGAAAATCCTCCCTTTTATCTAGTCAAATAAGCCTTGGAACGAAATTCCAACATCTGTAATCTTCTTCCAGGCCTGTTTCCAACATACGAACATCGTATCCATCACTACACGGTGAACCAATACATGATTGTATCCTCTTACCGAATTCTCACCACGCACCGCATTATTCACATGGCCATAATGACATCCTCTGACAACAATAGCCAAAATCCCAGGAATCCGATGCCCACAACATACCTCACAAAGAAGATAAGCCCTATTTCAGCTCTCGCAATACTGACACGACAGGAGAGATGTGTAGAAACTCGTAACCACATGCCGAATCAAAATTCATGGAGTCTCTTCTCCCGACAAGAACCATTACCTCATTCTGAACTGAATATCGATATTTACTCTTTAATGTGCCTCATATAAACCTGATCACACTGAATCCTAGGTCCAATAATGTCGCCTCACCGAGTACAAGCTGTTCAGACAATAATCCACCTCCGACACTACCAAATGTCTCATATAATGCCACATGGTACCAACAAGCTACAAACTCGAATGTGATACATAAGGGAACTAACTCGGGAAAGAACTACTCAACCTACATAACTAATTTAAACAACCGAAAAGATATTATGAACCTTCCTCAGAAAATGAGAAGCAAAACACACAATAATAGATATGGGATACTGAACTCAACATCACACTGTTACGACATGCAACCCGATCCAACCATGATACCGTTGCGGCGTGCAACCCGATCCAACCATGATACCCATGGAGGCGTGCCACCCGATCCAAACAATATACCTGTGGCGGCGTTCCACCCGATCCACACATAGTAATCTATAAGAAAATACTTACCGAGCTAAAATGCTCATAAATACGAAATACCTATACTGACCACAAGCACTCGAAGTGCATAATACAAATCCTGGAGAGACGGATAACGCCATACGCTACGAAACTCAAGCACTACCGCAGTGCAATAAATGACCTGCATCTCGAGAGACATCCTGCTCTCACAACACCACGAATTACACGGGATCTCAATACGAGTGCGAGTAATCAAACCACCTCACAACCCACCTAACATAGTATAGATTACACGGAATAGTTGACGACATAAATAACATCCAGGACCCAAAGACCCTCCGTAAATAACGGTAAGCTGAAATGAACACATCCGGCTTGATATAGAGCCCACATTCACATTTAGATCCACCCACGGACCTCAAGATGATTCTGACCATACCACACTAGGCTAATAACCTTTCAAGGATCCACAGTACCCTTTTTCCCATGACACACAAGAATAGTCGTTGACCCGGAACAAACATCCACAGTTCGCAACCAAATTAATAGAGCGCCTTCTAGGCCTAAACTCTCACATTAGTGATAGTACCATACTCTCCATATTTGGTTCCAATCTTCAATCAATCAGGTGACTATAGGTCACGCTTATACCATCTTCCCGTGGGATACGCTCCCATGACCTTCCGCACCAGGTAAGAATTTTTCACACCCATACCACCGGACATACTAATGTTGTAAAGTGAATCAAGGATCCGCAAATCAATACATAAAGCCTCTTACACATGCCACCGATCTCAGATGATGCTGAAGACAATACCAACTTGATTTAAACCTCTAAATCCCTTTCTTCTCGTCCGAGCTTGTGACATTCTTGTCTACATCGAACCACAACTTTGATCCACAACTTCCAACTCCCATGTCGCTCACTACACCTAACATGCCAATACGCGAGAGTACAAGAATTCCATCATAGCTCCTGAACCACTAATAGAATAAACACTCCAACATATAGAAATTCTTCACTTAACTCATTTCAAGAGAACCATTGCAACACGTGACTAAATTCCCATAACCGCAGAAAATACAAACCTCGAGTAGTGGTCTAAACCACCATAATTCTTCCGGGATCCATCTATACATAACAAGCCATGATACTCGAATAACTCCATATAAAATCAATTACGACGGTCGTCAATCCCTGCACGTACCGCCACAAATCATATGTATAACTTAACACGCTGAAGGAACTGATCATTGCCGCCATCATGCCAATTCAACCATTGCTAACCGACTCGACTTCTTCTAATTTACTCCGGACTTTCCTTAGGAATAATAATAGCTCCACTTAAAACTTAACGACCACAGATCCACACTCATCTTGAGTGACCTTATTTCATGAGACCACGCTGTCTAAAAAAACCCACGAACCATCTCATACTCTCCTTGTGCGCATATTTACTTTTTTCAACTAGTACACCATTATGATAATTCCTTTATGAACCCGAAGTTATTTTTCTCCCATTCCTCCAATGCTACACTACAGACCGATGATAACATAGAACACTCCAAGCCCCTTTCATAATTCACTGCAAAAGCTCGATACTTAGCCATACCACGGAATCGAAATCCCTAGGCACCGCACTTTAATTTTGAACCTATTAGGGCCATTGTTGAGGGTCACCCACTCTGACTTGTTCCTGAATATAATCACACTCCAAGGCCCTGCTAGCACATGAACACCCTTCCGAACAAGCAACCGGCTGAATTTCTTTCCTTATACATCACATCCACACGAAGCATAGACTCTGAGTCTTCCCAAAACCTGAGCATGAATTGATAAGCCAAAGATATCACACATTCCTCTAATCCTTTGCTCAAATTACCATTGATGTTTTCTTTCCTTAGTCGTATTAACCCACTAATACACCGGCAACCAGAAATCGCACAAGTAGATAGCCATGCAATCAAATCATAGGCGGTGGGGCTCTCCCACTTAGCTTGAAGCTACAATTACATAACCCTGGGACCTACCGAGATTCCTTCCTTGTCCTTTGCTGCCCAATCATTGACCCAAATCCGAATCCATCTCTATAACACCCAAACAAATGATTCGCTACCAACTCTAAACCTCTTAAAAGATCATCTTTCTCGAGCCATCAATTCTAGAAGTACCAAATTCGACTCTAGAATCGCTACACTCAGTTATCTTTGACAAGCGCATTTCAGGCACCATTTCCCAGTACCTTGTCCCGAAGGCAATTGAAGAAAACCATAACACCGACAAACTTAGCACATTCAACAAGGACAACGGCACCACACCATAGATGAAAATTCCACCATGCTCAAAAATATCAAGTCTCGTTATTCCATCAACCCAAATCTGAACATTCCTAGTTCGATTTCCCTTCTCTCAGCCGGAAATAAAGTACTGAATCTCTGAATCATGCACTGAGAATACCTCATTTCAGTTCATTCACTGCCTCACGCCTAGACACACATCCTACCATTCCACAAACACTGTGCGATAGTAGCGCACAAATCGCCATAACAATCAATGCCAAATCTCAAAACCTTAGGTAACACTGATGCTGAGCTGAAATGACAGGACGACTTTCATCAAAGCAAAGGTAATAGCCCAATCACATACACAGGTAGAAACATCCTGCACCACATCTGCAGTACCATGACAATTCCTCGATTCCCAGTCTATAACAAGCACTTCACATCGCATAAGATTGAATAGGAAAGAAATAAAGGTACAAGCCTCAAAAGAATCAATTCGCACGATGAGGAATCAAGAAGGGCAGTGCTCCTAACAGCCCTGTAGCCTCTCGAAGATAAGAACAAACGTCTTCGTACTGATCTGCAAGACTCTACTAGACTCGTTCATGACTCGTGAGACCTAAGTGAACCTAGTGCTCTGATACCATGTTCTCACGATCCAAAATCCATTAAAGGTCGTGATGGCACCGAACACCGTTGTTAGGCAAGCCAAAAATAAATACTTAATTTGGTTCTCATTTTAATATTTTTGAAATCATATTTCCTTCAATTAAATAGCGAAATATGGAATACATAGAGTAAATAAGGATATCTTTAACAAATTTCAATACTGAACAACCCATAATCATCCTAAAACACGGTGTCACAAGTATATGAGCATTTACTAAGAATATAAAATTAAATACATCATCTAACCAGAATACAAATTGGATAGGAAAAATATAAATACTCTGAAGGGGACTCTGCAGGTTGTGGGTCGTAATAAGGAATGCAAATCACCTAAGTCCCTGTATGCATACACGCCCCTACTCTCACAAAGCCACTAGTCCTGTATGTACCTGCACAACAGTGTGCAACAGGTGTAGTATGAGTACGTAAATCAATGTGTACCCAATAAGTATCTAGCCTAACCCCGGAGGAGTAGTGACGATGGGTTGACATCGACACTCACTAGTGGTCCAATAACATCAGGTACAATAAAGAGGTAAGTAAGTATGAGGCAAAGTAAGTAAATAAAATAAACAAGTATAAATCACGGGGGTACAAATCCCTCTCTTTACGAGGAACTCAAGCTCTCCATTAGAAATTTCCTCCTTAACCGGAGCATATATATATAAATGCACACGCAAGTGTACGTGGTTGACAAGTAATATAGGATTTTAAGTCCAGATATCGTACCCNTCATCAAGTAGATTGCCATAATTCAAATCTGGGAAACTCACAGATACACTGGCTTCTTGCCAAGTTTTACGCACGATTTCATGAGGATATGATATAGAAAATGCCGAGGCGTACGACCTGATCAATTATAATAATTAAATTGTGCACTACCGAGGGTTGAACGACACGAACCATAGATGCATCTATTAACCTGCCGAGGTGAACGACCTGCTTCCATGAGAGTGTGGTACATAAATCCTGTTGAGACGAACAACCTGATCCCATAAGAGTGAAATACATAATCCTGCCGAGGCTAACAGCCCGCTCCCATGAGAGTGTGGTACATAAATCCTGCCAAGTTGAATGGCCCGATCCCATAAGAGTGAAATACATAATCCTGCTGAGGCGAACGACCCCATAGGAGTGAAAGACATAATCTTGCCAAAGCGAACGATCTGATTCCATTAGAATAAGAAACTTTGACGGGTCCTTGACCCCACTCACTAATAAATGTGTGAGTTGTAATTTTTTTAATGAAAACCTTTCAATGAAACATATATATAACGAAGACATGCCGTAAGAGGAGAAAGATTATCCGGTGACTAATCATGAACCCGTGAAGTCTCTACAATAACAAGTTTAGTCTCAAATAGAAATGTAAAATAGAGGAGTTTAATAAGCGAGAGACTACTCAGATAGTACAACTATATCATGATGTGAACCTAAGTCTACCCGGACAATAACATGAATGTAGCTTCGTACGGGCTCTCATCACCTCGCGCGTACGGAGCCCCCACGACAAGTAGCACACATATATTACCTAGGGGTAATTTCCCCCTTGCAGAGTTAGACTGGAGATTTACCTCGTCTCAAAGCTTACTTCTCGGTCCAAAAGTGTGCTTTCAATCCTCTACTCGGTGCCAAATGACCCGAAGCTAGTCAAATGTTATATAAAATAGTCAATACATGCTCAAGATTTCACATCCTAACTATTAAAGTGAATTTTCAACCCAATTTGAATAATTCCTAAAAAAAACCTGGGCCCACGTGCCCGTTTTCCGAAAGTTTTTGAATATAAACACTACCCATAATATCATGAACTCAAATATATGTTTTGTTCTCAATTCCATGCCCGAATTCGTGGTCAAAGTAAAAAAATATAAATTTTTAGGTTTTCCATCAAAATCCAAAATTTCTACAAATTTTAATGTCTAAATCCATATATAATCTGAGTATTTAACTTGAAATAGGTGGGAATAACTTACCTTGACATAGATGACGAAAATCTCCCTTCCAAGAGCTCCAAAAATCGCCCAACCTAATGAAAGATGGAGGAAAAATGGCCAAGTCCCGTCTTCAAAACAATCTGCCATGCCAGGCCCTTCTTCGTGTTCAAGACCAAGGCAACGCATTCGCAAAGGCCAGTCCACGCACATCATCGCGTTCGCGTTTGCGTTCGCGTTCGCGTTCGCGATAGCTAACTCCCCTAGCCTAGAGTTCGTCCTATGCGTTCACGTATGGTAAGTACTCCTTGGCCCCTGGCTCTCCTTCTCATTCGCGAGCTCTTCATCGCGTTTGCATAGGTTCCTCAAGCACCCCTCCACGTTCACGACCCCTGTGTCGCGTTCTCGATCAGAAATCTCCTCCAGCCCCACAAATCCTTCTTCGCGAACGAGGCCGCCTCCACGCGTTCGCGATGAAGGACACCAGAACCAGCATTAGCAACAACAAACATGGGAAAAATGACCCGAAACACACCCAAGGCCCCTGGGACCCAGTGCAATCATACCAACCAGTTCCATAACATAACACAGACCTGCTCGAGGCCTAAAATCACATCAAACCACATCAAAATCATGAATCGCACCCCAATTCAATCTTAATGAACTTTAGAACTTCAAACTTATACATTCTATACCGAAACCCATAAAATCACGTCCGATTGACCTCAAATTTTGCACACAAGTCACATTCGATATTGCATACCTACTCCAACTTCCGGAATCGGGATTTGACCCCGATATCAAAAAGTCCACTCCCGGTCAAACTTCTCAAAAGCCTTCAAATTTCTAATTTCCGCCACATGACCCCGAAATGATCTACGGACCTCCAAATCCACATCTGGACATGCTCCCAATACCAGAATCACCATATGGAGCTATTTCCAGTCTCGGAATCCCAAACGAACATCGATAACATTGAAATGTACCTCAACCCAAATTTATGAATTTCTTCCAAAATGCCAACTTCCACAATAGGCGTCGAAATGCTCCCGGGTCATCCAAAATTCGATTCGGACGTACGCCCAAGTCCAAAATCATCATATGAACCTGTTAGAACCTTCAAATCCGATTTCGAGTTCGTTTACTCAAAAATCACACTGTAGTCAATTCCTCCAACTTAAGGCTTCCGAAATTAGAATTCTCTTTCCAAATTAACTCCGAACTTGCCGAAATTAA
The DNA here is from genome assembly GCA_005239525.1 of Nicotiana knightiana. Lineage (NCBI taxonomy): Eukaryota > Viridiplantae > Streptophyta > Magnoliopsida > Solanales > Solanaceae > Nicotiana > Nicotiana knightiana. The sequence continues at coordinate 96,343 of ML413338.1, forward strand.
ATTTCGATCATACGTACAAGTCATAATACCTGAAGTGAAGCTGCTCAAGGCCTCAAACCGCCGAACGACGCGCTAGAAATCAAAACGACTGGTCGGATTGTTACGCGACCTAGAAGGGTAACTTCTAATTTTGATCTCAAATAGTATGAGGTTTCTTGAAGTGAAAGCATGTTTGTCAAGGTATTATAATTTCTCTGTCAATTGTTGTGTAGCTATATTTGTTAATTATTTGTCAATGTTAAGGACTATATCAATAATAGTAGGTCTAGATTTATTTTAAGACATGCTTTATCAGATAATTTACATATTTATGAGTAAAAATGAATTAAATGATAATTTTTTTTAATGTTTTTTATCCCACTATTTGAACAATCCAAAGTTGTAGTAGATGAGGATAACAGAGTTGTAGTATAGAAGTGAATATATATATATATATATATATATTTTTTTTTTTCTTTCTATAAATTGGTTGTCTCTTTACTCGAGTTTACTCCATTGTATTTGTTATTTTTTAGAGTAAGCATACAAAGTGAGAGGGAAAAAAAGGAAGAGGAAAAGGTTAAAATAAAGGCAGTACCAAAATAGGGTAGGAAAGAGGGATAAAAGAAATAGTCACAAAGGATAAAGAGGAAGTGAGATTAATGATAGAAAAAGTTATAAAAAGAAGAATAATAAAGAAAAATAATGTAAAAAGGAAAGCAAATACAAAAACTTATTTTCCCCCATATTTTGGTTTATTTTACTTTTTTATTTTTCTTTTAATTGAATAGAAGAAAAGTTCATCAAATAAAAATTTTATTATCTAATGATAGCAACAAAAAAAAAGGTTCTTAGACACATATATTTGAATCATATTAGACACAAATACACACACAGAAAGAATGTGTGAAAATATATCGTTCATTTAAGATCTAATTCTACTAAGAGTGTCCATATAGTAATTTTATCAATATGTACACTTAATTTTCTTATTCATATAGTTGAAAATTTTATTTCATCTGACTAAATGTGTGTGTGTTTTATCATAATTGCGCGAAGCGCGACAAATTTTCTAATTTTATAAATAATTGATTTTCAATAAAATCTCGTTACTGAAAGGCCGAGCGTTTACTCTAGTACGGATTCGAAATCCTAGCTTATCAAAATGAGGAACTGAAAGTCTTTCGTATAGACACATTCGAATCCAACTCAGTAACTAGACTTTCTAGAAACTCCAAAGTCTAAAAGAAACATTGCTTATTTTAGTAGTACATTATTGCACTATTTTTAGTCACGTAATTATTTGCATCATAATCAGAGTTTGCTCGAAATTGCATTAAAAGGTCACTATTGAACCATTGATTTAACTTTGTTTCTTTTCCTTTTGAAAATACTAATTTTTATTCTTGTATTTCTATTTGTATGCCAAAATCATGAGAAGCAAATATGGATATCCCTCAAAGTAAACTTGGATCAAAGTTCAATTGTAAAAATATTTGTTTACTTGATTCATGTACGACATATACAATATTCAAAGAAAATAAATATTTCTCTCATTTAAATATGTGTAAGGTAGATGTTACTACAATTTCTGTTAGTAGTAATTTAATTGAAGGATGTGGAAGAGCTACTATAACTCTGCCTTGGGGAACAATACTTATCATAGATAATGCAATATTCTCCTCCAAGTTCATGAGAAACTTGTTGAGTTTTAAAGATATCCGCCGGAATGGATATCATATTGAGACAATATATGAGAATAATCTTAAATATCTCATCGTTATCAAGAATGTCTCTGGCCAGAAAACGGTTATTAAGAAATTTCCATCTTTATCTTGGGGCCTGTATTGGACAAGAATTAGTGAAATTGAGGCACATTCTATCGTAAACCACAAGGTTACTGATTTCAATACTTTTGTACTTTGGCATGACCGATTGGGACATCCTGGATCAATTATGATGAGACGAATTATAGAAAACTCAAATGGGCACCATTAAAGAATTTAAAAATTATTTTAGATAATGAATTATGATGATCCGATAGGTCATCTCATGTTTTGAAACCTAATTCTATGATCTGAAACCTTAAAATCATGTTTTAGCCTTCCTCAATTTGTGTGCGCAATCTGGACGTCTTTCTGGAAAGCTTTTATGTTAAAAATTGAGAAAATTAAGAATATTTGCCTAAACACTTCATTTGAGTTGACTTCGGTCAATATTTTTTTGTAAACGGAGCCAAAATTCTATTTTGACTGTCCTGGTGGGTCCATACCGTGATTTGGGACTTGGGCATATACCCGGAATCGAATTCGGAAGTCCCTAGCCCGAGATATCGGATTTTGTCAAAATTTGAAAGTTAAAGGCTTAATGAATTTGAAATGTTTGACCAAAGCTTGACTTTTGGATAACGGGTTCGTATTTTTGTTCCGGAATCCGGTATAGGTCCAATACTATATTTATAACTTGTGTGTGAAATTTGATGAAAAACGGAGTTGGTTTGACGTGATTCGGACGTCCGGTTCTGAAAATATAAGTTTTAAAGCTTTCTTGAAAATTTCCTTTAATTTGGTGTCCGATTCGTAGTTCTGGGTGTTATTTTGGCGATTTGATCGCGCGAGCAAATTCGTATGATCGCGCGAGTTAATGTTTGGTTTGGAGCCTCGACGGCTCGAGTGAGTATCAGATAGGCTACAGAGTGAATTTGGACTTAGAACATTGCTGGTGTGTTTCAGTTTTTGTTGCAGGCCTCAGATCACGCAATTGCGAGATCAAGCATCGCATTTGCGACCACTATGGAGTTCGCATTTGCGAAGAGTAGCTAGGGAGGCCATAGTTTGCATCTGCGTACATTGTCTCGCATTTGCGATGGGAGCTGGGAGGGGGATTCTTCGCATTTACGATCACTAGGTCACATTTGCAATCAATCCTGAGTTCACATTTGCAAACTATTCTTTGCATTTACGAAGAATGCAGAGGTGTGATGTTTCTCGCATTTGAGATGAAATCTTCGCATTTGCGAAGCCCAGGTCGCAAATACGGCATCTGCAGCTGAACAAATATGACTTAGACGGGATTTTTGGTTCATTTCTCAAATTTGCAAAACCTAAAACCTTAGAGGCGATTTATCCAAGACTTCTTCTTCCCCAAATCGTTGGTAAGTGATTCTAACCTATTTCCTTTTAATCTTTCACTACTTTTCCTAAGATTTCAACCTAAAATTTAAGGTTTTAATGGTGGGATTGGGGGCTTCTGGGTAGAAACAAGGGATTTGGTAAATTGGGGATTTAGATCTCAAATTGAGGTCGAATTCCAAAATAAATTACATAACCAGGCTCGGGGGTGAATGTCATGACCCAAAAACTAACCCGGTTGTGATAAGGCGCCCATCGTGGAACTAGCCAAGCCAACACACTCCCAAACAATACGATATTTCATTAAAGTAGATAATAGCCTTTTTCAAACTGAAATTTCGTAAACAAGATAAACTCAAAACCAAAAATACGGATAATAAAAGCCCAACATCGGGTGTCACTAAGTCATGAGTAAAACATTACAACTATTCTGAAATATAGCAAGACTTACATAGTTTGAGGATAGCCAAAATACACAAAAAGGGAGATAAGGAAGGAGAAAGGCAAGACTACGATCGCCAGGCAGCTACCTCGTTATCTCTGATGAAAAGTCCGCGACTGAAATAGTCAACAACCGCTACCGTGGCCTGAGATACCTGAATATGCACACAAGGTGCAGGGGGTAACGTGAGTACACCAACTCAGTAAGTAACAAGTCCAATCTATGGACTGAGACTAAACCTTAACAAATAAGCAAAATTAAACTCTGCAGTAAAGTAGGCATGCTCTCCGTTCGGGTATTCAGCTCAAGAAGTAAAGTAAATGCAAATCTGAACAATGTAAAGTAATAAGCTCAACATATCTCTAAGTGCCAATGCACATAATGCATAAAAATGTACCATGTACCTCCAGTCTCAAGTGCTCAACCACTCGGTACAGTATATGGCCATCCGGCCCAGGGAAGATCCATCCCAGAATTTATGCACATCACTGACAACACTCGCTTAGTGCCGAGGAAGGCCATTCTAACCCTGTGGAGAAGATCCATCTCCAGGTATAAATACTTCGGACAAGATCCATCCCTCAAAATATCATCTGCGCTCACTGGGGGTGTGTTACAGACTCCGGAGAGGCTCGTAAAACCCAAGCGCTATCACAATCATCAACATAACTGCTGCGGTGTGCAGCCCTATCCCATATATATTACTCATGATCAGGCTCTCGGCCTTACTCAGTCATCACTCTCCAGTCTCACACACACGGGCTCACAATGCCATGAAACTAGCCCGAAACAATGATATGATGTGCCAAATAATAACAAATGAGACTGAGACATGATATTAGATGCATGAATAAGACTGAGTATAGAATATTTCACGCACTGAACCTGGGGGCGAGACCGGCACACGGTGCCTCATCTATCTTTGGGTACCAACTTGCGACTAAGGGACTCTGAACATATAATGTCATACTTTGGACTTGGGTCCACATTGCAAGATAATTTTTGAAGCAAAATATAAAACTATCGCTAACTAAAAATCAATATAAACCTGGGCCCTGGGCCGACAAGGCCGTCATAGCTACTATAGCTGACAAACCAACAAAATATGCATATAAGGCCTACAAGACCAACATACTACACTGACTGACAGTATATATCTACAAGCCTCTACTGCTGGATGTACTATGATCGGAACGGGGCCCCGACCTACCCATCACCTATATACATAAATATACAGGATGTACACAAACTCTAGACACGACAACCCCGAAGGACGTGGAGCTTACCGATAAAGCTGAACTCGGGCAACACCTACTGAGGAGGTCTACCGCATGAAATGCACGCATGAAATGCAGTGTCCCAAAAAAAGGAACGTTAGTACGAAATAATGTACCGAGTATGCAAGGCAATAAAATAACTGAAAGTTGAAACTGAACTGATAATATAATAGCTGGAAGTAATTGGGAGTCAAAGATAATACGAAGATATGCTTACCTACTGATACTGACTCAATTTTCTCAATATAGTAGTGAAATAGTTGTCCAGCCTTATAAGGCTCGGTATATATATATATATATATTGGTGCTCGGCCATACTAGGCTCTGTATCTCGGCCAACAGGGCTTGCTCATAGGCGCTCGGACACAGTAGGCTCGGTATATAACTTACCATCTGATCAGAGGTTTCCCAATAGGGGCCTGCCCGTCGATTATAACTCGATGGTAATGAAATTACTGTAATACTGTATATATAGATTCTCTGCTCTCTTGACTGGAAGAAGATAATACTCAATTGAACATAAAATTCCGATAAGGGAGAATACTTTAACTTATGAGACTAGGATAATGTATAAATTCGGGAGTATGAACTTCTATTTATGTCTCGTTATCAAAAATATGTAATTACGAGATCATGCCAAAATGAAGGAAGGGCTTAGCCTTAACATACCTGGAGTAGAAAAAAATCCGTATGATATTCTTGAGAAAGATTGCACCGTACTCCCTTAGACTTACAAAATCCCGTTGTTATTATGCGGTGCAATTTCGTATGAATTCCTTTACTAACCAAGAACTCCCTGTTGGGAACATATCTTTTAAAATATATATTCAAGAAGCTTCACCACAAATTTATCCGGGCAATGGTTTAACGTTATGGGAGATTTTTAATTGTTGTTGTTGTAGTATGAAGTCTTCATATGAAATTTCAAATTTTTCCTCACCTTCGTTCTTTATGTTGCCTTTCTGTATATATCCAGATTTGTCAAAATGGATTGATATCCATGGAAGATAAGTTTGATGACTAATATCACTCAACCTTCTACGTGTAAATGGCTTAAGAAGGCAAGAGTCACTTACTCCAGTTGCTAAATTGACTAAATGAATTGATGTCCATGTGCCTATTAATTAAGTTGACTAAAGGCAAGAGCCACTTACTCCACTTGCTACCACGTGCGGGATTTGGACCTACAATTGTCCGCAAATCCTTAATTACGTGGTTAATATCACATTAAATCAATAATTAACTAATTACCCACATAACTAAGAATTGTCTCAAATTACTTAAAATACTACTTATTTTTAATACAGTTTATACATCATACTATAAATATCGGCTATTATATCTCGGACCGTATTTTATCCCAAATTGACAACCTTCAACGAAACTCACTTTCTTTGATTCGTTTACCCTTTTTTTCTTTCACGGCATAGCATAAATGCTTATAATCTGAAGAAGATCCCATCCCCGAGTCTACGTCAATTAACTTAAGACGAAACTTGAACGTACGAAAAATGCGAGATGTAACATCCTTCCCCTTTAGAAACATTCGTCCTCGAATGTTTAATCTTAGATACTTTGGGAAATTTTTTTCAGAGTCCCCTCCGTACACTAGACTAAAACCGACCTGCACGTAATCAGGAAACATACTAAACATGCCACACATGGCCGCTGTCTATAAATTGCAACACTTGGCTTCACACAAGTGTCTATTATAAATTTTGAGAATAAAAAATAAGAGCTTACCTGATGAACAACTGGCTTGAATACGGCAGTGCTGAGGTATCCCACCTCAAGACATATCTTCTGTTTGAAATAAGTGGGGGTATTTAGACTTCATTTCTTCCTCCTCTTCCCACGTGATCTCTTCCACATTCTTGCTTCTCCATAAAAACTTCACGGAGGCTAACACCTTATTTCGTAGCTTGCAGATTTGTCGGTCTAGGATGGCAACCAAAATTTCCTCGTATGACAAGTCCTCTGTAATATGTCGCATATGCGCACTTACAAGGTCAGTATCGTACAGGCTGCATGATAGAAGGTAGCAACAGTTATGAGATTGGAAGGATTCCGATCACAAGCCATGGTGTGGGAAAGAGGCTTAAATGGGGGAATGCCCTGACCTTTGGATTTATTTACAGAACATTTACCTAAATGACAAGGAGAATATTAAAGTATTCGCAAGAGCTATGGGTTATAAGAATGATAAGTGCATCAGTCAACATTCGAAGACGAATGTTCCGAAGGGGGAAATAATGTTACACCCCATCTTTTCGTACGTGAAAGTACGCCATAAGTAAATTTATGGAAGCTCGGAAATGAGATATTACATCCCGCATTTTCGTGTGCTAAAGTTTCGTCGTAAGTTAATCGACATAAGTTCGGAAATGAGATTATTTTGAGATTATAAGCATTATGCTATTTCAATCAAATGATGAGTAAATTCGTGAAGGTGAGAGGACAAGAAAATCGAAGAAAATGAATTTCATCGAAGTTTGACAATTTTGGATAAAATACGGCCTGAGCTAAAATACCCGGTATTTATGGATTAGTACCATACAGAGTACCACATGGTCATGATAGTAAGGTGTATAAAGTGTATTAAAATTGAGTAGTATTTTAAGTAAATTGATATAATTCTTAATTATGTGGGTAATTGGTTAATTATTGAATTTGTGGATAAATATTTAAGTAAAACTTTTTGGATAATTATAAGTGGGCAACTATACACGTGGGGGTATGTAAGTGTGACAACAAATTTCCAACAATCTTATGCCTAAGGAGGTGGTGCCACTACTACATCCATATCTCATTTTTGGGTGTAAAGATCTAATTAAGAAGGTCTTTCTTAGTTCACAAAGTGAAAAGGCATAATGCCAATCTTTGAAATTACAAAGATACAGATGAAAGCTTCAGCAAAAGTCACAACAAGATTATGATCAAATTCATTTTTTTGGAAAGGAATATACAGAAAGGAAAAACAAGGAATATAGGCAAGGAAATTTTTGAAGTTCATATGAGACCTCATGCTACCATAGTGACATCAATCTTAGATTTGCAAATAAATTCATACAAAATTTCACTGCATAATAACAATATTATTTTGCATCTCTAGGGGAGTACGGTGCAATTCTTCTCAAGAATACCATACGGATTTTTCCCTACTCCAGGTATGTTAAGGCTATCCCTTTTTTCTTTTGGCATGATCTATACGACACAAACGAAACGAGCAAATGCACAATTTCATAAATGACTCTATTCATAGAAATACTAGAGATGCTTATGTTCTTGATTCCCCATGGGTCATATTATTCTATCATCTATTCATGGGTCTTAGAAAATACGTAAGTTGATAAAGTTTATTTCACGATATTAATCAGAGGCATAATGGTCTTATGATGTTCCAAAGGATTTTATTGACGTACTTTTTATGCATTGCATTCATTTGTACATGCGCATTGGCCCATGAGCAGATGGCGTTATATACGTGTATATATGTGTATTATATGTATATGGGAATGGGAAAAGGTTATGATGTTATATACACACCACCACCTGATCAGCTGGTATACGTTGATGATTTTGCCTACAGTGGCCGAGATGATATGATGGGATGCCCTTAGAGGCTTGATGATGTTATGAACGCATATACCCATGCATGGTATGATATTTATACGCAAGTCTGCATAACTCTGTAAATCATGAAATACTTATAGTGTCATGCATATGCGTATGAAAGCCATGTCGTGCCTAGGTACATATGTTCATAACATCATCAAGCCTCTAAGGCTATCCCATCATATCATCTTGGCCACTGTGGGCAAAATCATCAACGTATACCAACTGATCAGGTGGTGGTGTGTATATAACGCTGTAATCTTTTTCCATATCCCATATACATATATACACGTATATAACGCCTTCTGTTCATAGGTCAATGTACATGTACGAATAAATGCAGTGCATGAGAAGTACGTCATTAAAATCTCTCGGAACGTCATACGACCATTATACCTTTGATTAATGGCATGAAGTAAACTTTATCAACTTACGTATTTTCTGAGACCCATGAACAGATGATAAAATAATAGGATACATGGAGAATCAATAACATAGGCCTCTCTAGCATTTCTACGAATAGAGTCATTTATAGAAGTTATACATTTTCTCGTTTCGTTTGTATCGTATGGATCATGCCAAAAGTAAAGAAGGGATACCTTAACATACCTGAGCCGATTCTCTTAACAATCCCTCTAACACACATTAATTGAGATAACCCGTAACGTCAGACCAAAGTAGGGGAAAATCCGTACGATATTCTTGAGAAAGATTGTACCGTGCTTCCTTAGAATTTCATCTCACGCTGCTGCAGCGTTATGAAATTTCATATGAATTCATTTGGGAATTCATCCGATACTTACTTAGCATATACATCTCTTATAATTGTGGTGTTATCCAACCTAATTCTTTGAAAATAACGCATGAATGTTACCAGATTTGATCAGACACCACACAAGATTGATTGAATGTGAACTGGACTTCGGTAATCAAATTGGGATATATCTAGCTAGGATGCATTGTATTTCCAAGTAATAAACCAACCAAGGAAACTTATGTCCAATTCTCTAAATTATCCAAAGGAGAAAGTGTAATCAAGGCAACTTTTTGTCTTTTGACTCATCATGGACATTTTTCCACTTTAGCTTGGCTTAATGCCATGTGGCAACCCCAAAAATATCCTTATCCACTTAATCCTTCTTAATACCATAATTATCCCCACCATTAATCAATTATTCCCATAATTATGAATTATCTCAAATTACTTAAACTACTACTTTCTTTTAACACACTTTATACACCTTACTATCATGGTCATGTGGTACCTTGTGTGGCACTAGTCCATAAATACAGCGTATTATACTTGGACCGTATTTTATTCCCAAATTTCCAAACTTCGATGGAACTCATTATCTTCGATTCTCTTACCCTCTCATCTTCACGAATTAACTTATCACTTGTTTGAAATAGCGTAATACTTATAATCCCAAAATAAATCTCATTCCCTAACTTACGTCAATTAACTTACGACGAAACTTTAACGTACAAAATGCGGAATATAACATGTCATTTCCGAGCTTACATCAATTTACTTATGGCATACTTCCACGTACGAAAACATAGGTGTAACATCATTCCCCCCTTTGGAACATTCGTCCTTGAATGTTGACTGATGCACTTATCATTTTTATAACCTATGGCTCGTGTGAATACTTAATTACTCTCCTTGCCATCTAGGCAACTGTTCTGTGAATAAATCCAAAGGCCAGGGCATTCCCCCCTTTAGACCTCTTTCTGACACCATGACTTGTGGTCGGAATTCTTCCAAACTTGTAACTGTTACTACCTTTCATCGTGCAGCCTGTACGACTCTGACCTTGTAAGTGTGCCTATGCGACTCTTCTCTCCTTTTTACTCGAGCTTTTTTCCAATCCCTAGGCTTCAGTTTGTATACATATACAGAGCTTGATAAGAGGTCCCTCTGAGCATATATGGGTATACTGAAGTTCTTCGCTCGGCACTTTGTCGAACTTACGAATATTGCTATATCTTATTTCATCGGCCCGGTAATCTATTCACATGACTTTACTATATCTAGGTAGGTCATAATATACCATAACTTTGATCCACCTAAGGCGATACCATGCTTTCATAACCAATCCCTTTTTTTTCTTCAATTCATGAAATCCCTATTTTTTTCTTCAAATCATAACTCAATCGAAGGCCCAAACGTCATCCTTTATCAACCACAATTACACCCTTATTCCACTAACAGGGAAGCATTCTATCTCTTCTAAATGCTATTAGTATATGACTCCTCCGAGTCCATTAGGCTATACTGAGCTTTGTATAACTTAGAGAAACCATCAGCTCTTCTTTTTTTCATGGGATTAATCCCGAGGACTTACCTATTCTCTAGGGTACCCAAAGCAGTAAAATCTCGGACCCTTGAAATCCCAGACCCCTCAGAAAGTCCTGCACTAGCGGATGCCTTAGCATGTTGCTGGGTAGCTACCAACTATGTTAATAAGTGCACCGCACTCCTCAAGTCCTGATCTGAAGGAAACGGAGGGGGAACTGGATGTGCGGTATCCCTAGGAATCTCCTCAGGTGGTGGAGGAACCAGTAATGGCTGAGTAGGGGTCTCTCCTTGGGTCTCAGATTGGGCCCCATCTACTGGGGGTACCCTACTATTCCCCTCACCTACTGTTGTATCTCTCCTCTGACTAGCCATAGTCTTACTAGTCACTGTCATCTGTGAATGCAAACGCCAACACATAAGTTTAACTCAAATTTACTATAACGCAGTGCTTCAACACGATTTAGAATTGAAAGAAGGGTAACCAACTCCTAAATATCCTGTAGTCCCTTGCTTATATCATGTTGTGCACCACACATCTATAAACAAGACCCTACTAGACACGTCTTATAGACTCCCTAGGACATCTGATACCACTTTTGTCACGCCCTGAACCTGGGGGCGAGACCGGTACCCGATGCCTCATCTATCCTTAGGTACCAACTTGCGACTAAGTGACTTTGAACATATAATGTCATACTTTGGCCTTGGGGCCACATTGCAAGACAATTTGTGAAGAAAAATATAAAATTAAACGAAAACTACCGTTGACTAAAAATCAATATAAATCTGGGCCGACAAGGTCTTCATAGCTACTATAGCTGACAAACCAACAAAATATGCATACAAGGCCTACAAGCCCAACATACTGCACTAATTGACAGGAAATGTCTACACGCCTCTACTGGTGGATGTATTGTGATCGGAACAAGGCCCGGACCTACCCATCACCAATATACATATATATGCAGGATGTACACAAACTCTAGATACGGCAACTCAGAAGGACGTGGAGCTTACCGATAAAACTGAACTCGGGCAATACCTGCTGAGGAGGTCTACCCATTTGTCTATCTGAACCTGCAAGCATGAAATGTAGCGTCCCAAAAAAAAGGCACGTCAGTACGAAATAATGTACCGAGTATGCAAGGCAATAAAATAACTGAAAGCTGAAACTGAACTGATAATATAATAGCTGGAAGTAACTGAGAGTCAAAGATAATATGAAAATATGCTTACCTACTGATACTGACTCAATTCTCTCAATATAGTAAGTGAAATAGTTGTCCGGCCTTATAAGGCTCGGTATATATATATAATGTCATCCTTTATCTACCACAATTACACCCTTATTCCACTACCAGGGAAGCATTCCATCTCTTCTAAATGCTATTAGTCTTTGACTCCTCCGAGTCCATTCAGGCTATACTGAGCTTTGTATAACTTAGAGAAACCATCAGCTCTTCTTGTTTTCATGGGCTTAATCCCGAGGACTTACCTATTATCTAGGGACCCAAAGCAATAAACTCTTGGACCCTTGAACTCCCAGACCCCTCAGAAGGTCCTGCACTAGCGGATGCCTTAGTCTGTTGCTGGGTAGCTACCAACTGTGTCAACAAGTGCACCGCACTCCTCAAGTCTTGATCTGATGGAAATAGAGGGGAACTGGATGTGCGGTCTACCTAAGAATCTTCTCAAGTGGTGGTGGAGCTAGTAATGGCTGAGTAGGGGTCTCTCCTTGGGCCTCAGATTGGGCCCCATCTACTGGGGTACCCTACTAGTCCCCTCAGCTACTGTTGTATCTCTCATCTGACTAGCCGTAGTCTTCCTATGTCATCTGTGCATGCAAACGCCAACACGTAAGTTTAACTCAAATTTCCTATAACCCAGTGCTATAACACGATTTAGAATTGAAAGAAGGGCAACCAACTCCTAAATTTCCTGTAGTCCCTTGTTTATATAATGTGGTGCACCACACATCTATAAACAAGACCCTACTAGACACGGCTTGTAGAATCCCTAGGACATAACTAATCTGATACCACTTTTGTCACGCCCTGAACCTGGGGGCGAGACCGGTACCCGATGCCTCATTTATCCTTGGGTACCAACTTGCGACAAAGGGACTCTGAACATATAATGTCATACTTTGGCCTTGGAGCCACATTGCAAGACAATTTGCGAAGAAAAATATAAAATTGAACGAAAACTACCGTTGACTAAAAATCAATATAAAGCTAGGCCGACAAGGCCGTCATAGCTACTATAGCTGACAAACCAACAAAATATGCATACAAGGCCTACAAGCCCAACATACTGCACTGACTGACAGAATATGTCCACAAGCCTCTACTGGTGGATGTACTGTGATCGGAACAGGGCCCCGACCTACCCATCACCAATATACAAATATATAGAGGATTTACACAAACTCTAGATACGGCAACCTCGAAGGATGTGGAGCTTACCGATAAAACTGAACTCGAGCAACACCTACTGAGGAGGTCTACACATCTGTCTGTCTGAACCTGCACGCATGAAATGTAACGTCCCAAAAAAGGGACGTCAGTACGAAATAATGTACCGAGTATGCAAGGCAATAAAATAACTGAAAGCTGAAATTGAACTGATAATATAATAGCTGGAAGTAACTGAGAGTCAAAGATTATATGAAAATATGCTTACCTGCTGATACTGACTCAATTCTCTCAATATAGTAAGTAAAATAGTTGTCCGGCCTTGTAAGGCTCGGTATTGTATTGGTAAAAAATGAGTTTCACACGTAAGCCAGCTTTTGACAACTCAGCTAGTCACATAGACACAGGAAAATGCGACAGCTGGACGTGACTCCTTGAAGAGATACGGTACAAAGAGGCACGGTTCAGTAAACCCACGAACTTATCAGCCACGGGAAACTCAACTTGATCAAAATGAGAGAGAGGCACGGTCATAATGAATCTAAACAAATCTACGAGCAGATTCAGGGACCCACAATTGATTACTCGAACGTTATGTAACTGAACCCCAATTACCGTTATCCTTTGTAACGCCTCATTAATGTCATAATTAGTCATTAATGAGTAACCATAGCAAGAATCGTACGTTATAAGAATCTCCTATATAAGGAAGGGGAATACAACTTGTAAAGGCATCTGATTCTCGAATACAATCAACTTCGATTTTCTATATTTCTGCAATATTGTCTATTATTCATTTTTCTCCATTACCTTGATTATCAGTAACCCGTATTCATCTTAAAAATAAGCTTTAGTCAAAGGGTCTAATTCTTTGGTTAAACAAATTGGTTCTGTTACCGGGAGTCTGATAATCTTTGTTTACTTTCCAAGTGATATCCTTTGAATTATGTCAAATCCCAACGACAACAACCAGCAAAGAAGTGGAACCCCAGTTCCATCACCTTCAGGAACCCCACGTGGTTCGAGGGAACAATCCCCAGAAAGATCCAATAACAACAATGGTAATAATGATCAAACTGTGGAACAAGATCATGTAAAGCAAATGATTGCAGAGTATGTGAGCCAAGCTTTGCAAGAATTTGCGAGAGGATTACCAGCAGCGTTGCCTACACCGCCAACGCCACCCCCCAATAACACCATCACCATGGAAAATCCTCAATCTGGGTTGGCAAACTCAGGAAGAGGTGATACTCCTAATGAACTCTCGAAACGAGACTAGGTATATCTAATAACTCAGAATTACAAAATTTACTGCTAACCATGCAGAAATAGATGAAGGAGCAGAACGATCGCATCGAACAAATTCTTGGTGTACCACATGTCATCAAAGGCATCGATGTTGATATATATTCTCAGCAAACTTGGAAGCCAAGTGCGGCACCTTCGCCTATAACCAAGAAGTTTAAAATGCCTGACGTTCCCAAATATGATGGAACAACTGACACACGTGACCATGTGACTGCTTTCACTACTGGGGTAAAAGGAAACGACTTAACGAAACAAGATATTGAATCAGTCCTTGTCAAAAAATTTGGGGAAACACTTACCAAAGGGGCTCTAACCTGGTATTCTCTTCTCCCTGAAAATTCTATTGACTCTTTTGCTGAGCTTGCAGATTCGTTTATAAAAGCACACTCTGGTGCACAAAAAGTTGAGAAGAGAATGGAAGACATATTCAAAATAAAACAAGGAGACACGGAACTACTCCGTGAGTTTGTAGATAGGTTTCAACGAGAAAGAATGCAGTTGCCCAGGGTGCCTGATAATTGGGCAGCCATGGCATTTGCAAGCAACTTGAACGATAAAAGCTTAGAAGCCACCAGGCGACCTAAGGAGAATCTAAGAGAATTCCCCGCCACAACATGGAATGATGTATATAACAGGTACAATAGTAAACTCAGAATAGAAGAAGATATCATTGCTCGTTCGAGAGATGAAGATCTTTCCATATCCAGACGTCCTGAATAAGATAGAAGATCAGGAAAAAACAGGTACGATCCTTACTTAGGACCACAAGGAAGAGATGTAGTCTCATCCTCGTCTAGATCTAGAAAAGATCGAGATGAATGACCTAGAGGTAGTACTCAAATTTGGGATCATACCTTTTATGTAAGTACTACTGAACTTGTCTCAATATTGAAGAACATGGGAGACAAGGTTAAGTGGCTATGAGATTATATGCCCTCGTGAGACTTTGCCGGAAGCTACACCATGATCCTCTACATGAGGCTTCCATATAGGGCATGGTGAGGTGCAGAGGAGTGATTATATAGCCAAGGCATAGAGGCGACACTATTAGTGCTATTGTCCCCCTTATTTGTACTACTCCTATGTGGTTCTTTTTTTGCTTTTTATTATTAAGAAAACTAGCCCTCGGCTCCTAGCCTAGCGGATTTGTCAAAAAAAAAAAAAAAAAAAAGTGGCCCAAAGAGATGCGGTCAAATCCAAGTAGAAGAAACCCAGATCACTGGTGTGAATTTCACAATGATCATGGGCACAAAACTGCTGATTGCAGATTTTACAAGGTGAAGTAGAAAATTTGTTAAAACAGGGCTATTTAACAGAATTGTTTAGTGATAAAGGTAAACAGGCATACATGAGGAACAGGCAGGAGCCCCCAAAGCCTCCTTCTCCAAAACGAACCGTTAACGTAATACACGTGGGTGAAGAAGTAAACGGAGTGATTTGCAAAACAACCACAAAGTTCACAATTACACACGGGAAACGTGCTCGTGAAGAAGACGATATAACCTTCGATGATGCAGATAGTAGCGGATTAATGCTTCCACATAATGATGCTATGGTAATATCTTTACTTATTCATGACACTAACGTGAAAAGAGTGTTGATTGATCCAGGCAACTCAGTCAATATCATTTTGCTAAGAGTCGTGGAAGAAATGCTGCTGGGGGATCAAGTAATCCCAAAAGCACGAGCCATATCAGGGTTTTGATGACTCTACAGTTATAACAAAAGGAGAAATTGAGCTTAGCACTTATGCTGAGGGGGGTGATCAAAAGAGCTAGATTCCAAGTCATCGATACTCACATGGCTTATAACGTGATCACCTTGAACTCACCCAATCACTGATTGTACACTTCTAACACATACCCGCGGGTGATCCCACGTCACCCCAACCCACGAAAGCCTGATGAAACAATCACAACTGCAATATAGCCTTCACATCACCATTGATAAGCTTCATACCTCTACTACTCATTTACAAAAGACCCGATTCTAAATCCATATCCGGCATTAGCCTCAATCAGCTACATCAACTCACGACTACACCCACAAGGAACGACCATACAACATAGTATATCACACATAGGCTCATATAACACTTTTGATGACAATAGCTGCCCGAAATCAACTCGACATTGGCAATTAGCCCCACATCTGAAAGGACTCTGTTTCCAAACCCCATAAAACTGATAATGATGCAATGAACACGAAGACTTCATTATTAAACACCCGAGTCACCAGCCACAACTGACACCACCAGGCACACATCCCATAAACTAAACTTAAGAAACACATAACGAAATGACTGAATATTAAAATAGAAACATATAAAGGAACTGTCAAACAAGCCCATAGGCACAACTCTCTATCAATACTAACCTTCCAAAAGCAATATAACAAGCAAGAAGCAAAGCATATGAACAAACCACAAGAATTCCATCCTGATAAAAATTTCCACCGCGGTACTCAGCCTGGTCTAAACATATCGAATCCCAAATATCACGAGGACCTCGCCATCAACTCTGAATCACATACCAAAAATATATCATACCAATTAAAATTCCTCCCACTAATTCATCTTAGCTGATAAACTCATAACGCTAGCTGATCTCACATCTCGATGGAATATCAAATCATAACTCGTAAACAAAATACTCAGGAAAATCACATAAAGCTTACCATGAAGAAAAACAAGGACTCACTTCCAGTCTCACCACTATCAGAAATAAACAACGATAGACACGGGCTACTACTCATAGAATCTCCCAACAGGAGCAAACACAAAATGGAGTGCAAAACATGGAACTCACTCATAAATAAAACAACAAGTAAGGGAACTCGTCCCGACCAGCAGAACCATAATGAAATACAATTGGTGCCCCTCTGTAACACATCAAAATATACCTGTGATAATATCTGACACATCGGCCTCCGGCCTACCATATGCAACACATCAACGGGTCGGGCCTCCCCCTCTTATGCGCCCCCTACTCACCCGAATACCCTGCTACCACACACCTACCTAAATCCCGGAACAATCTCTCACCCTGTAGCTAACATCTCCACACTGAAAACAATCTCGCTGCCGACATGGCTGTGGAAAAACATACAATACGAATCCTCTGAGACCCATGAGTACCTAAAATCCCATGCGAAGCTGGTAATACAAACTGAACTAGTTGACCCACAAAACTTCTACCGTGTCATGCCTTTCCTCCATAATACAGACTAGTAGATTCCTCCGATCTACGAGGCCTCATTGCCTCCCTGAACTCTCTCCCGAATCTCGTCTGCCCTCTCGCTCCCAATCCCACATGCGCTCTAACCGGCGAGCGATCCCTACTACCTGCTGAAATGAGGCATCCTACTCTAACTCTCGCGTCCCGCTAAACCGAATATTATGCCTCAATCTCCCAAATTACTCTACGGACTCATCTCCCAGCTGAAGCAACCAAGCGAAAGTGCATGTCTGGCCCATTCATTGAATCTAACGGCATGCTCCTATAGTGACACAACGCCCTGATGCAACTGCTCAAACTCCGCTCGCCGTACATCCCGAAGGAACTAAGGTGCAACCTCCCTCAAAGCATCTCTTAAAGGTGAATCCATGCTAGTGAAGCTAACTCGGACAGGTGACCCCATCTCATATGCTGTCTTTACTGATCAACCCACTACTCTGGACCTAAGACGTGACAAAAGCAATCCCGCTCGTCTCCACAATACCTGAAGTACGAAGAATATAGTGATACTCCTCCAGGAAACCTTGGGCATTATCTACCGCCAATCCACTGAAATATAGAAGGGTGGTACTTCCAGTACCCCTCAATTCCAAGGTATTATCCCTCTGATGCTGCTATCCTGACCAAGGCAGAACTAAAACCAGATGTCGTGCTGTCATAAAAACTAGAACCTGACCAATATGATCTCACTACTCTAGAGTGTAGACGGTGGGAGTCTAAACTCCTCCCCTGATTTGTGAAGCATCTGGTGGACTTTAATCAACCTTGCCTGAGTCAACGTACCACTTATACTCAAAATTGTGCTCAGGTCTCCTGAAGTTCGTGGTAGCAATAGGCGCCTCCAGTACCTGCCCCCAACTAGAACTATCGGCGACTCCTCAACGGCTGCTCTGGTAGTCATCTTAACTGCGGCACGTGCTCCTCGTTGGCCTCTGTCTCTGACCCTTGCGACTTTTGCTTTGGGGTAACATCATCAGGGACCGCCGTTCGTGTCCTCACCATAGGTGAGAGAATGGAACGATAATTTCAAACTTCAAGATCAATAAACTCGCACGATAGGAATGAAGGAAGTGAAATTGTCCTAATAGTTCCGTAGCCTCTTGAAGATAAGTATAGACGTCTCCGTACTGATCCACAAGACTCTACTAAACTCGTTTATGACTCGTAGCACCTATGAACCTAGGGCTCTGATACCAACTTGTCACGACCCAAATTTCCCTCCATTGGGTATCGTGATGGCACCTAGTCTTAGGGACTAGGTAAGCCTAACAGTTACTGAATAACAACAATAATAAAAGAAGGCTAGCAGTCTCGATATAAAATCTCAACATAATGTACAAACTTTCGCAAAACCGATAGTACAAGTCATAAGCTCTACGAATCTTCTACAAGTTCTAAGTACAACTGTTTGGAAGTAGATACAACAATGTATGAATAATAAATACAAAGAATGTGACTCCGATGCCTACGAACGCAGCAACAGGTTACCTTGAGTCTCCTCTACAATCATCCACACAGCTACTACAATATATACCTGGATCTGCACACAAAAATGTGCAGAAGTGTAGTATGAGCACACCACAGCGGTGCCCAGTAAGTATCAAGACTAACCTCGGTGGAGTAGTGAAGAGGACTAGTCAAGACACCACTGGTCTACAAAAGAAATAACATGAATATAGAAATGACCGAACGTTACATCTACCCAAGGCTTCACGGAATAATTTACGACAATGACAATATAAAGCGGAAGGAAATTACAGAAATCAATCACGAAATAGCATAAAAATACACAGAAAGATGGACAACAAAACAAGCCAAACCGAAAGGAAACACAATACAATAGAGAACGCCAATAACTCAACTCCACATCGGTTTGTTCACATCGGGCCTTAGCAATTAAACTCCATAGGCTGGTGGAAATCTTTAAACAACAGTTCATATGAAAAAGTTTTGCAAATAAAATCATTTTAGTATGGAAGAGTTTCCTTTGAAAACATACTTTGTCCAAAAGTATATATAAGTATATTTAATAGAGAAAATTACGTAAAACATATTTTCTTTCAAAATACGAAACTTCCCAAAGATGTTTTCCTAATAAATGACTTCCAAGTATCATTTTAGGCAAGACTAGTACTTTTCAAATACAACTTCGATGTAAAAGTCATTCAAATATAATCATTTCAAAACCATTGCTTCTTCAATAATACTTTTCAGTAAAATCCCTTGATCAAAATCTCCTCAAGATTTATCTACCGGAACTCAGTCCGAAACTCAGAAATTGCCATGCAGTACAGGAGGAATATCAAATCTTGCCCATAAATACAGCAAATAGC
The DNA here is from genome assembly GCA_005239525.1 of Nicotiana knightiana. Taxonomy (NCBI): domain Eukaryota; kingdom Viridiplantae; phylum Streptophyta; class Magnoliopsida; order Solanales; family Solanaceae; genus Nicotiana; species Nicotiana knightiana. Next base: position 116,380 of record ML413338.1, read on the forward strand.
AAACAGGAACAATGGAAATAATAATGCATAAATACGGCACGGAATGTCCCCTCGTGCTATAATAACATAAACACGGCACGGAATGTCCCCTCGTGCTAAATAACATAAACACGGCACGGAATGTCCCCTCGTGCTAAATAACATAAACACGACATAGAATGTCCCCTCGTGCTAACATAACATAACATGGCACGGAATGTCCCCTCGTGCTAAATAACATAAAAATGGCACGGAATGTCCCCTCTTGCTAAATAACATAACATGGCACGGAATGTCCCCTCGTGCTAAATAATATAACATGGCACGGAATGTCCCCTCATGCTAAATAACATAAACATGGCACGGAATGTCTCCTCGTGCTAAATAACATAAACATAAATTTAAAAAGGGAAATCAACAATAAGAACCATAAATCACAACATCCCGGCAAGGGAGTCAACGACGCAAACAGTATAATCAATAGTATAAACAACAATAGAAATCATACCATCCCGGCAAGGGAGTCAACAATGAAAACAATGTCATTAACAGCATAAACGGTAATAGAAACCATAACATCCCGGCAAGGGAGTCAACAAATAAAACAACATCATCAACAACGGAATAATAAGAGAAACCACACAATCCCGGCAAGGGAAAAAGCTATAACCAATCTTCACCTAAACAGTTAACTTCACGGAATAAACTCAACTTCAACAAAGGCCCAGTAATAGGCAACATCAAGAAAATACCAATAACATAAATGTCTAACAATTAGACCTAAGTAGCACTTAAGGAAATAGTCATATAAATCACAATGTAAAACTCACGGGCATGCTTGACTCCAACGAATAGATGTTCCAACTACGGCTAGTCAACTATAAGGCTAGATGACACTAATTATAGTCAATTAGGCAAGCTAGGAAGAAAATATAGCATGATGATAACAGAAGTAGAATATTCAGTTAATTCAAGTAAAGTCAAATAGCCAACGAAGAATCCAAAAATAAGTAATTCTAATTTAAACAGGAAGGAATGAAATAACAACCAAGGATTCAAGTGTAATAATTACAAATCATACAAAGGTAATATAAGAATCTACGAATCCTAAAAGGGCAATCTAATTGAAAATAAGTACGAGTACGCACTCGTCACCTCGCATACTCGGACTACAATCAACAAGAAAGACTCAATCCTAAGGGGTAATTCCCCCACACAAGGTTAGGCAAGATACTTACCTCAAAGTCGACAACCCGGTACTCGAAAATAGACTTCTCGGGTGGAAAGACCTCCGGACGGCTTACAATCAACTAAAACAACTTCAAAATATACATATAACGTATAAGGAACGATTCTGAATAATAAAGTCTCAATCTTTACAAAATCATAAAAATCGACCAAAAAGTCAACCCCCGGGCCCGCACCTCGGAACCCGACAAATTTTACAAATTCCGATTACCCATTCCGATACGAGTTCACCCATACTAAATTTTTCCAATTCCGATAACATTTGGTCTTTCAAATAATGATTTTACATTTTAGAAGTTTTCTTTCAAAAACCCACAATCCCCTCAACCTAAAACACAAATTAAATGATAAAAACAAGAACTAATTCATGAAATATAATTAATTACAGTGGAAGAACACTTACCCATTAGATTTTTGTGAAAAAACCTCAAAGAATCGCCAAAACCCAAGCTTTAGAAGTCAAAATATGTTAAAAATGGTGAAACCCCGATTTTGGAAAACTTATATTCTGCCCAGACGTTAAATGAATCGCGATCGCCGAACATGGTTTGCGATCGCGAAGAAGAAAGAGGAAAGATGCCCAGGTTGTTCATAGCGAACGCGATAAGGAGTTCGCGAACGCGGAGGAGGAGAACAGGAAGCTACGCGATCGCGTACTGAAGAATGTGAACGCGAAGTACAAAGTTTGGGCGGCCAGCAGGGACACATCGCGATCGTGAATCACTGCGATTGAGATGAAGGAAAAATGGGCGGGGCAAACAGAACACTACGCGATCACGGCTTGGGCTACGCGATCGCAAAAGAGGGCAACAAACACCAGAAACAACAGTTCAAAAATGGAAGAAAAGGACCCGTAGCCCATCCGAAACACACCCGAGGCCCCCGGGACCCCTTCTAATCACACAAAAAAGTCATATAACCTAACACTGACTCGCTCGAGGTTACAAACCACATAAAACAACACTAAAACGATGAATTAAACCAAAAATCAGTGAAATTCCTCAAAACTTCTTTAAACATCAAATTTTGCATTTACGGTCTGAATTACATCTAATGAAGTCCGTTTCTTACCAAACTTCATAGATATGGCACAAATATTATGCCGAACCTGTACTGGGCTCCGGAACCATAATACGGGCCGATACCCCAGGTTTCACATATAATTTCATTTTTAAAAACCTCTTTTATTTTCAGAAAATAATTTCTTTTAAAAATTCATTTTTCGGACTTGGGACCTCGGAATTCGATTCCGGGCATACGCCCAAGTCCCATATTTCCCTACGGACCCTCCGGGACCGTCAAATCACGAGTCTGGGTCCGTTTACCAAAAACGTTGACCGAAGCCAACTTTATTCAAATTTCTAATACAAAATTATCATTTTTATTAGTTTTTCACATAATGGCTTCCCGGCTACACGCCCGGGCTGCGCATGCAAATCGAGGTGAGATAGAAGGAGGATTTTCACAACCTCGGAACACAGAATTTGCTAGAATATATGGGATGACCTTTAGGGTCATCACAATGCATTTCTGGTTATAATCAGATTAAAATGGATCCTCTAGACGAGGAAAAAACCTCCTTTATCACGAATAAGGGGACTTATTGTTATAAAGTCATGCCTTTTGGCCTAAAAAACGCTGGAGTCACCTATCAAAGGTTAGTGAACAAGATGTTCCAAGAACATCTGGGAAAACCGATGGAGGTTTACATTGATGACATGTTTGTAAAATCAACACAAGCACAAGACCATTTCCAGCACCTCTCTATTGCTTTTGATATTTTACGCAGGTATATATGAAGTTAAATCCAGAGAAATGCGCTTTTGGAGTACAATCAAGCAAATATTTGGGTTTCCTTATATTAAACAGAGGAATAGAGGTCAATCCTGCTCAAATTAAAGCCATAGATGAAATACCTTATGTCTTAACAAATAAAAAGGAAGTTCAAAGACTGACAGGGAGAATAGCATCTTTGGGTAGGTTTATTTCTAGATCTTCCGAAAAAAGTTTTAAATTCTTCTCAGTTCTCAAAAAGCAAAATCAGTTTGAATCGACTGAAGAGTGTCGGCAAGCCCTCAAGAACCTGAAGATTTATCTATTGCAACCACCACTGCTTTCAAAGACAAAAGAAGGGGAAAGATTGTACATCTACCTGGTTGTCACAGAAATTGTTGTAAGTGCAGTATTGGTAAGAGAAGAAAAAGGTAAAAAAATCACCAATATATTATGTAAGTAAAACTTTGCTAGATGTTGAGACTAGATATCCACATCTGGAAAAGTTACCCTTAGCTTTAATAATAGCATCTAGAAAATTACGACCCTATTTTCAATGCCACCCAATCACTGTTGTGACCTCATATCCTTTAAGAAATATTCTGCATAAACAAGAATTTTCAGGAAGATTAGCCAAGTGGGCCATAGAATTAAGTGAGCATGAGATAATCTATCAGCCTAGAACTGCAATTAAGTCTCAACTACTAGCTGATTTTGTTGTTGAATTTAGTAATAACATTGTATCTGAAGTAGAAAAAGAGTTACAACTCTTTAACGGTGTTAATCCAGGCCTATGGACCTTGTTACCGATGGTTCTTCAAATATAAAAGGCGCCAGCTTAGTCATAGTCTTGATATCACCCACGGGAGAAAAGACACGGCAAGCTATAAAGTGTTATCATATCACTAACAATGAAGCAGAGTACGAAGCTGTTATTGCAAGGCTTACTTGCACGGGAGCTCTCAATCAAGCAAATTGTGATCAACAGCGACTCCAAACTCGTAGTAAATCAGATACAGGGGACTTACATCGCTCGAGAGACCAGAATGCAATAGTATCTTGAAAAAGCACGAGAGCTCGTGAGACAATTCAAAACATGTAAGATAGTGCAAATACCTAGAGAGGAAAATGCAGAGGCAGATGCATTAGCTAACCTCGCAGCAGTCACGGAAGTAACGAACAAAGACAATACAATTGTCGTTCAACTATTTCATTCAATAATAGACCAGGACAGGAATGAGGTAACTTTCAACAACCTAACCTGGGACTGGAGA